>JBBPKK010000140.1:0-42671 GCA_038089215.1 Tylopilus vinaceipallidus
GTAGGCTGGTTCCTGCGCACAAATCGCATACATCGTTCCCGAAAGTCATGTTCTTCATGGAAATACAGGAGTCTGACATTGAAGGAAATGGCAATGGGCTTAGCGTTGATGCTGATCACCGGGCAAGTGTGGGCCATCATGTAATTGACAAGCTATGACTGTGGTTCACTCAATGCTGCAGTGTCCCACCCAAACTTGCATGATTTAACAATGCATCATCTTCCCTATATACATTCCTTTCCCTTGCTGCTCAGAACCCATTCAAGACCCCTGGAGAAGCCATGATAACTGTTTTGCACCATTTCCTCCCTAAAACTGAAAAAGCACCCTGCAAAGCTCCAGGGAGGATTGGGGAAGGGTAGTGCTGATAGGTCACAAGTATGTACATGCTAGATTTGGTTACCCACATGCTGATTTATCTTTGTACATGATACAGCCTGTAGCACAACCCAAAACCAGTACTAGACGTGGCTCAGGCTACTCTAACTTCAGGCTTATAGGAGCTAAGATTATGGGGAATAGCCACAAGGACTTAACTGAGGTCCTTGGGCAGTATCATTCACATATATATATCATAGGGACATGTTTGTACATATTGACTACTGGTCTGTGTGTATCTACATAGCATGATGTCATGTGGGAAGGCATATGACGTATTGTGAGAGTGGTGCCTAACATGAGGCAGTCTAGAGTGCCACTGGGCATGGCGATCAAAGATAAGCACCATGAGGTGCAGAGATTAAATATATGAGGCAGATAAGGGTCCAGCCCCTACCACATGCATGCCTGACACCGGACAGCTCGGATCCTTCTGTAGCCGGTCGTCATGTGAACTAGTCATGTGCTAAGTCTCATGGTCATGTGCTTGTAAAGTAAAATATGTCTAAGTCCATTGTTGTGATACTGTGCCTAAGTGATGGGTCATAGGGCAAATTATAACACAGCCTACTAGATACAAAACAGAATTTGGAGAGGAATATATTGTATCTTTCCAGGACTTTACCCTGGATCCTTGAGCTTCTGCTATGTTTTGGACATATGTGAAGGGTGCATAAGTATGTACTTCAGAAGTACATATATTCTGTTGGAATTGTGTATGAGGAGCATGAGAAAGAAACTGGGTATGAGTGCAGTTCATTGAGCAGACTTAGACAGACAATAATGAGGGGGGACAGGAAGATGTCTCTCTTTGGGGATGCTAGGTCCCATGCTATATACAGTAGCAAATTTGTTATACTACTAGTCATCCAAGACATAGAGGGCAACCATCTCACACTGTGTATCACCTTATATAAGTGATCACATGCTTGGTGTCAGCTTGGATGCCAACATATTCAAAGTACCAGAAAAGTGAAATTGATTTTGATTTTCACCCCTATCTTTTATGGTGCTACCAGGAAGCACTGTACACTCACTACCCAATGGTGAAAACACTTTATTTTGATATACATTACATCTACACATGTAACTAGCTAAGGGGACTCAAGGGAGAGCTGCTGTGATTGAAGAAAAGTGGTGAAAACATATGATTGCAGAGATTTCCCAGAATGGATGTGCCAGTGGAGTAGCGGCTGCTTTTGGTCGCTTCTAAATGCTTATGTAATTTGTACTCAGGTTGCCTAGCGGCTAAGCAGCCTTCCAATGGTGTATTAATACAATTTACAGAACTGAGGAGAATCACACTGTATTGATATAAGCTTGTACTGTTGTCCAACTGTATCAATACACTGTCAGGGTGCAGTGATTATCTAAAAGCCTTTTGGCTGCCAAGGTTTTTTAAAACAGTTGTAAATAAGTGAGGTGACAATTTCCTGATGAAACCATGACGCCGGCTGGGCCCCGACTCAAAGTCTGGTAAAAGGACCGCCGGCATGCCGAGTCGACGTTGCACTTGACGTTATGTGTATGAACCACATGTTACCCATCAACCCGCGACCTGACGTCCTGGATCATACCGTGTATAAATCCCGAATGAGCGCGCACGCAGCCTGACACCATTCACGCTATAGCTAAGTCTATGTACCACTATCGGTGTGTGCATCGCATTGAACAAGCATTGTGGTACACAGCAAAGAGCATCCGCGTGAAGGGCCCGTCCGTCCGGCCAGCGCATCACTAGCAGTAGATGGTAGTATCTGTAATTGGGATTAGGTCCGGTTCGTTCTCATCGGACAGTCAGACTCGGACACCCAAACCTCGGACAGACGTGATACGCTGTTAGTCAATGTCGTGCTCCGGGACAGAATACTGCTGATAGGTACGTCGAGTCGTAGGATGTGAATGATGAATCATTGATCTGTCACATGCCTACTAAGCTAAAGGACACCCTCTGAAGATGCTTGGAGGTATCCATCGACGCATGACGTTCTCCATCACGGTCGTTTCATGTTCGAACCAGCCACGGTTGCTAGTGGATATGGCGCATAAATGCAGCACGAACGGTCCACATCCAAATCCCAGACATGCCCCCGCCCAGACTTTTTTCGCTCTTGCTGGTTGCCGCCGCTGGATCGGTGGCATACGCTGTCACGACGTGCAGCGTGCTCGAGTACGGTGGCGTTGCGGACGGCAAGACCGACGTCGGGCCGGCTATCACGAAAGCATACGCGGAGTGTGTGACGAAAGCAAAGGCGTCTGGCCCCGCAGACAGGGTGCTCCATGTACCTCCGGGCACGTATGCGTTCAAGACGCCCATCAGGTTCAGCTACGCGGAATCGCTTACCGTCGAGATCGATGGGGACTTGAATCTCATTTTCGATCCCTCTCTGGGTGGCAACATGGTCTTATTCGATCAATGTCATGATGGTAAGAGGGTGCCTAGACATTATATATAGCGAATTGAAGGCTCGTAGTTGTCTGGAAGGGAACGGGTACGATCAATGGGAACGGTGGTCTCTGGCGCCCAGATGGCGAGTAAGTGCAGACTCCATGGTAACTCAGAGACACGGTGCTGAAGGTCATCGTATGATAGCTTGAGTCAATATGTGCGTCTGCTCTGCGAATGCTTACTTTATGCTGACATCATGGTACTAGCCGAATCGCCCTCGTCTCCTGCGATTCCAGAACTGCAACAATGTCGACATAAGCGGTGTCAGCCTTCTCAATGCGCCCATGTCAGTCTATATGCCCTTTTGTGAATACCCAAAGGACGCATAACTTTCATCATAGGTACCACCTGGTTATCATCGGGGACAACAATGTTGTACACGACATGAAGGTCCGGTCTCGTGGCCATGCCCCTTCTCAAACTTACTGATTTTGGCATCAGATCGTTGCAGACCACATCGGAGAGACAGACGGGGTCGACGTTTCTGGGAACAACAATCATGTGCATGACCTCTCCGTCGAGAACGGGGACGAGTGCGTCACCATCAAGGCACCCACGAACGGATTCATTGCGGAGAACATCGAATGCCACTATTCCGCTGGTATAGCACTTCGTTTTGGTTCCATGGTCACGCGAATCGATGACGTATGTCAGGATGTAACATTGGCTCCTTTGGTAGACATGCTATGGATGTCTCGTTCGTGTCTGCTCGTTGCTAATGGCCGGGACGGAAAACTGACGCCGTACGTCGCGACCATAGGGTTCAGAATGTCTATTACAGAAATGTCGCTATGTACGACGGTGATGGGGGTATCGTTTTGAAGGTGAAATTCATGTTATCGCGTAAGCTGGCAGCGCTGACATGCTGACATGGTCCGTAGTCCTACCCGACTGCGTCGGGGCTCGTTAAGAACGTCACTTATGTTAAGTGAGCCTGCCAATACCTACCTGCAGGTGACGTTTTTGACGCATATCCTATAGTTTTACAATCGTGAGATAGCTTTCACCACACGACGAACTTAGTCCTCATTTACTGCACGCAGACTAATATTGGATACCCCATCCAGGTAGTCTCACAAGGTCCAAAGGGTTCCCTTAGAACCTGACAAGGTTGCTCCTCTTCCTTTTAGATATCTAACTTTTGGTGCCCGCATGAGGCGTCATGTCCACCGACAACGGGAGACTTGACCTGGGAGGATATCAAATTTGAGAGGATCATTGGGACAGGCGACAGCAGCGACAGACCAGTGATCAATCTGCAATGCATCCAAGGACACGAGTGCGTGGTGCTGCAATGTTGTTCCTATTCGATTCGTCTGATCCGTTGTTATTCCGTTCCTACCATAGGTGTTCTGGGCTCGTGTTTGAGGTGAGTGGTTCGATCGGGGGTAACACAAATCGCAGTAGGGGCTGATGAGATTGCTTTCGCACGCAGGATGTCACGCTCACAAAGGAGCAGGGTATCAAAGCGGTGGTGAAGGTATCAAACGCGTGCGGAACGGGAATGCCGCCGCTGCCTACTTGTTAGGTTGATCTCCGGGGATGGTGCATACCATCTGACTTGGGGCATCAAATGATTCGGTCTCCATATACTCTTGGCTATTTCTTAGCGTTCACCCACCAGGTTATATATCACCGCTATATCCATGTACACATGAAAATGGACCGGACGACTCCAATTTACTGTTGAATACATGTATGTCGTACAGACCGAAACGTTTGGGTTTTCTGAATGACTAGCGTGAATATTACAAATACACGAATCCGAGGCGACCTTGTAAATTATGTAAAAGCTCCATCCATGTTACGATGGGCGACTTATTTCTTGGGCTGCTGTTTCTACGGCTGGGCGGCCTTCTCAGACTGCCCATGCGGGGTATAAACCGGAGCAGCACCTGGGGCAGGCGGCGACATTGGGGCACTGCGTTGTGCTGCTTGATGCGTACCACTTCCTCGTGAATGTCGCGCACCTGTTTTGAAGTGTCGATGTAGAACGACAAGGACTGGCCGAGGGGCGAAGCGAGGGCTTTCGCACAATACTGGGGTGCAACGTTGTGTGCGGGCACGATGTGAGAGGTGGGGGAGAGACGTCCTTCATGCGCAGTCTCGGAGCATCCCTTTTGTTCGTTGATGCTCTCGGCGCGCGCTTCCTTCAACGTGTACTGGACTTTTCCAGAGACGGTTTGGTCAGGGCCAAGGGCACTCTGGCCGATGGATTGGTCGAGGTTGAAAGGAATGATTCCTTGCTTGTCTGTGAGCAAGATTCGTATCTGTATTCAATGCGACTCGGAGGAGCGCGAAACACGCACTGTCGATTTCGGTGGCACGTTGGAGGATGTGGTCGGAGAGCGCATAGCACTTGGGAAGATACTCGGCGGCAACTGGGGGAAAATGTTGAGACGGGAGAGGTCAGTCAGAGGTGGACTTACTGCCGGCTCAGTCGTGGCCTGTCAAATTGTTTGATGTGGGGTCGGTGCGCCTCCTGCTCCTCCTTAGTACCCCGCTGTGACTCACCGCCTCGAACCTTGATGGTGAGAACCGCCATTTATTAAGCCCCTATTTTTTTCAGGCCCACGAACCACAGGAGCCACCAGTAGGCCCAGCAACCGCTGCTGGGACAAATGCCCATGCGAATCGACCCATGTCTCTATTAACCACCCCTTCATTCACGTACTTTCAACAGCCACCTGCGAACACCATCCCACTTTCGATCTCCCGATGGCGCGCTGTCCTTGAAGCCGGACAACGCGCCCCTGAGCTACGTTTGGTCTGCCTAACGCATGCAGTACTCACGCTTGCGCACTCCAAGCATGAGTTCTTGCTCATGAAGGTGCGTAACGAGCGAACGGGGTATGCTTTCGGTAATCGCTCGTGGACATGGTCATATCTCACTTTATATCACAGACACATATTATACGTCACGGTAGAGAGGAGCCCGGGCAGGGAATACCCAAAGGAGTCTTGGTGTGCGTACCGGGCAAAGGACGTCATGCGCATTCTCTCCGACGACGAGTACCATCAGCGGTACGAAAGCCTGGAGACCGTGCTCGCCAAGATGTCCTGGCCAGACAACGACCTACCTCCGTTCAGGGAGGCCCTCATCATCGTCTCCTTGACCAGCAATCTGCGTACCAGCTATGTTCCCTTGGGCACCAACAGCCATTGGTTTGCCACTGTCGTCGCATCCGTCCTAGAGGAATATCGTATAGATTCGCCGCCCAGCAGGGACTCTGGGGACCAATCCCCCGTCGCGTTCAAGCAAGCGAGGTTTCTGCTCATGGAATTGATCTTCTCAGAGGCAGTACACAGAGACTCACTTAAAGTAATGGCAACCTTCTACTGTAAGTGGGCTGATAAGTCCTAACGTAGCCGGACCCTTAGTAATTACACGCATGCCACACTACGGACATCGTTGCACGATGATATTGTACAGTATGCTCATATTTAGCCTTTTCTGTAACACCTACTCTACTTGGCAATATGCCACTTCTCGTTTGCTTGCAACATTGCTGGGTCATCACTCCCATTCGTCACAAAGCCCCGAATGGCCGGCTGCTTGTAGCCGTAACGTTCGTACATATCCTCATCGTTATAATACACCAGCTAGTTTTCTTCGACTGAAGCATTCATGTCACACTTCCCATCAATAGCAAGCAATGCTGGGATGTAGTGTAGCACAGCCTCTTGAGAGGTGAAATAGCGCGTGGCTGCGCGGAAACCCCGACATTCAGGCTAGTGGAGGAGGTATGATCCTTGCTGGACGTTGCGACTCTTGATCCGTTGTCCCAGAATTGTTCTGTGAGGTGTTGGAAAAGGCTATCGGCTTCGTTAGCCTAATCGTCACCGCCCAATGCGCTGCCGAGACAAGTTGCACCTTGGTATGGTTCTCCGACAGTACGTCAAACGTCCCCGACGCCGCGACGCGCGTCGGGAACACGTCCATGCCCACGGCAAGCACCAGCAATGTGGACTCGAGCACCGACGACGCGGTGACGGTCTGCCGTCCTTTCCAAGACAAGATCATTGGCCCCATCCAGTCCGAGATGAAAAAGACCAGCACGACACACCCCGTGGTAGCGTGACAAGACCAGCCGTCCATTGTCGGGCAACAAGAACTCACACCACATGAGCATCTCCTCGGCTCCTTCACTCGCCGGTTTGCGCTTGAGTCAGCGTGGTGTGGGGCAAGTCGAGTTTCCTACCCGCGACGACAATCAATGTGCGCGTGTCCGAAGACGTGAGACGCACAGTCATCATGAACCCCTGTATCCTGCAGTGGCATCTCCAGCGTCGTATGTGCTTCCTCGCACTGCGAAAGCCGAGGCCACTGAATCGGAAAATGAAAACAAGCCATGATGCCCGGTGGTGACATTGAGTGTTGCAGGTACGTACATCACAGTGACCACGCGAGACGAGTCTTTCCTTTTTCGCCATCAATGTAAAGTGGCTGACCACCATTGCCCGCCCGACTCGGAGCTTGCATGGTTTAACGATGCCTCATCTTCTCCACACACATTCCCTTCCCTCGCCTCCTCCCCCATACTCGCCACCTCGATCCTTGATGGTGAGCATCATCTACAACCACGGTTTATTAAGCCCCTAATCTTTTTCAGGCTCATGAACCACGGGAGGAGACGGCAGCAGGCCCCACAGATGCTGCCGTGGTAGGTTCAGACACGAACCGACCCATGTCCCTACCAACCATTCCTTCGTTCGCGTACTTTCAACAGCCGCCCGCGAGCACCATCTTGCTTTCGATCCCCCGGTGGCGCGCTGTCCTTGAGGCCGGACAATGCGTCCCCGAGCTACGTTTAGTCCGCCTCACGCACGGAAAACACAAGCTCTTGCAGTTCCAACCCGAGTTCTTGCTCATGGAGGTGTACAACCAGCGAACAAGGTGCGTTCTTGGTCATCGCTCGTGCACGCGGCTGTCTCTCACTTTCCACCGCAGACGCACGTTATACGTCACAGCGGAGAGGAACCCAGACAGGGAATACCCACGGGAGTCTTGGTGCAGGTGTCGGGCAAAGGATGTCATGCGTGTCCTCTCCGACGACGAGTACCATCAATGGTACGCAAGCCCGATGGTCGAGTTCGCCAAGATGTCCTGGCCAGACACCGACCTGCCACCATTCCATGAGGCCCTTATCATCATCTCCTTGACCAGCAATCTGCATACCAGTTACGATCTCTTTGGCGCCAACTGCTACTGGTTTGCCGCTGTCGTTGCGTCCGTCCTGGAGGAATACCGTGTGGATTCAGCGCCTGACAGGGAGGCGCAATCCCACACTGCGTTCAAGCGAACGAGGTTTTTGTTCATGCAATCGATCCGCTTGGAGGCAATCCGCCGAGATTCACTCAAGGTAATGGCAGCCCTCCTCTCTAAGTGGGCTGATAGTCCTGATGGAGCTGGAAAGAGACGAGAGTAAGACTTTGTAATCATACATATCGCCGTTTGGCTCTTCACGAGGCCCCTGACCCTTACTGCCACAATGTTCATAAATTCAGCCTTATGATGGGACTTTGGGACATATTCTACAACACCTCCTATTTGACAATGTTCCGAAAGTTTTTCTTTCTCTCGTCTTCTTCTCATATGTTCGCATCATGTGAGTAGCGTTGAGCCATCACTCTCATTCACGGTGCCTGCAGTGCGAGATGGATGTCTGGAGCAAGGCATGTGAGTGTCTGCCGTCCGGTTAAAGTTGAACCTGGCCCGTCACGGTGAGCAGAGAAATTCCAGGAAAGGACAACTGAAGAAAGTTGACCTGCAAGCCCTTGTCCGACATGCTATTCGTATCTTGCCATCCGGAAAGGGGAACATGTCGACCGACAGCCCTGGAGTGACATCCACAGCCTCTCATGGGTTGTTCCATCTGCCCGTCTGTGCCCTTGACAGCGGCGCCGGTCTTCTCGGCTTCACTATCGACGAATGTGTCGATTTTGATGGCCTCTCCCATCAGTGAGTCAACATGGAAGACGACGGTGTTCACCCATATCTGTGCAGTTCCCAACGTGGGTGGGGACGTGAGGAATACGACGCAAAACCATACGCACGTTTTTAGCCACGCGCTGGGTGACAAGCGCGATCTCTTCACGGTCCCTCTGCCTCGGTTCTACGCACCACAAACGCCCCCCACTGACACCATCCGACCACTGACCTTGTTTTCCCACCCAAGCCCGAGGATTCGGCTCTGTACGGCCATGCACCTCGAGCTATCGGTACACAGTTCCGTCTGCCGACGATGTGATGAGTAATCGGCGGAATGAACAGAGATCGCGGCCGAGCGTTGTGGGGCAAACGGACAAACAGCCTGGAGCCAATCTGAAGTGGTTGGTTAGCACTCCCGACCTACCTTACAATTTCCTTCTAAGGACTGTGTCTTTGCCACTGGCGCTGACGCCACCCACACTGTCCCCCCTTAAACTCGACAGTGATGGCAGTCTGCATATTCTTTTTGGCAATCCCTCGCGTATCCGTTGGAGCACTCTGATGTCCCAGAGTCGCAAATGTCCTTTTGAGGTGACGAGAAGTTGTGTGGGGAGCTGTCCTCGGAGGAAATGAGACGGGAGGACGAGAACGCGGCCTACATCAGGCAAGCTCGATGCTGAGCAGCACGATCAACTGAAATTGTGCTACTCACATCGCATGTGGTCCCATGGAGTCGTCGGTCTCAGACTGGGAACATCCCACATCACCAAAGTCCCGGGATGAGGCATTGAGATGGCTAGAGCTTTGTCATTCAGAGAAGGGGAGAGCGGAAAGGAGAGTTCTGCGCGAACGAAGAAGGGGAAAGCCGACCCAGGGAGAGCCTTGGCAAAGCATCCGCGTTCGCCTGAGAGCCGGTCAGATACGCTTTGATGCAAAAAGCTCACAAGTGATGAAGGAAACCGGCCAATGGATTCGCTGTGCTAACTTGCTAACTCCTCCTTGATGTGAGGCCGGCGAAAGAAGAATCACAGAGGCTCGGACACCATTCTAGTATGGCTCTGTTGTTGACATTGATTTACATACCTAACTAGTGATGCATACTCACATCGGCGTCAACGATCAACATGTAGGTTTCGACAAGTCCGTCACATTGTACACGCTCGCGTTTGCCCTGGCATGCAAGGTCGTTGCAAGCGTAGACGTGTCACGCATACTTGGTCTCCATCCTTAGCACGGACGAGCGTCCATGCAATGCCGAGCACGGGCGAGTCACGTTTTTTGCGCCTCTGTGGGCAACGTGGTCACACTTTCGTGGATGAAATGGCCCGCCGATATATCATAGGCGCCAGCCAGGATTCAGCAAGAGAAGGGGTAATCGTGTTCGAGTTGCTGCCCAACTTTTGTCACGCGTCACAGCAACGCCAAGAAATGGAGAGACCACCGTTGCCCGCCTGACTCAAGAATGGCTTACCTTTCCCCATATACGCATCCCCCTTCTTCGCCCCCTCCCCGTACTCACCACCTCAGCGCGGGATGGTATGTGCAGTGCACAGTTATTGTCGAATTAGCCCCTGATTCGCTCATTACAGGCTCATCGACCGCTTGGAGGAGGCTCAGCCTCCAGGGCAGGCCCTCAGAACCAAGAACCATCCTTTCCGACCGATCCATCGTTCGTCCACTTCCAGAGGCCCCCTAGGAACGCTATCTCCCTATCGATCCCGGCCTGGGGCAAGGTTCTTAGCGCCAGAACATGGGTGCCTGAACTGCGATTGGTCCGGTTAACGCACTCCAAGCACCGTTTGCGCTATTTCCAACAAGAATATTTACTAATGGAGGTGCGAAACGAACTTACCAGGTGCGTTGTTCACAGTGGTCGCATGCCCCCTAGCACATCTCGCCGGTTTGTTATACACAGAGAAACGCTCCACCTCGTAGCGGAGAGGAGGCTGCAGCATCCACGGACATCCTTGCTGACGTACACGGCCGAGGATGTGCTTTGCATTCTTTCCAACAAGGAGGTACCGCGATACACAAGGTCGGTCGTGTTAGCAAAGATCGCCTGGTCGCATGACACTCGACCCTTCTTTCACGAAGTACTCGCAATCCTTCTCATAACAAGCGAGCTCCGACCTCACTATACTCTCTTCGGAGACAATTGTTTTTGGTTCGCCGCGGTTGTCACCGCGGTCTTGGAGGAATACCGTAAACCGCAGACGACGTTTCCGACAAGAGAAGGGCGGTCTGGCTTGGTATTCAATCGGTCATACACGCCAGAGGCTGTCCACCGAGACTCACTCAGTGTGCTTGCCACGTTTTATTGGAAATGGGCCGATAACTCTGGTGTAGCCAACCAAGGAAGGTAGCTAAAAGTGCTATAGATGCCGGAACCACTCTTTTTAGTGTGCCCATCCACGCAACGCGGACTCGTCATTGTACGATGCGCTTGTGTATATGATTTATTCATGCATTCAGCCCCGCAATGGACGAATTTTTATCACTCCCGCGCGTGACGCTTGTTAGTCCGCACACATTAAACTTACAGCGTGGTCCCAGAAGTGGGCGATCTGCCCACACATGTTTCAACCACGGAAGTCGTACCAGAGGATGAATGGCTGGAGCAGTTGAAGCTCCCCTCTGTTCGGTCAACCGAGTGTAACGCAAAGCTTTGTAAAGATCAAACTTGGCGCGTGAAACCGTCACAGACTCCTGTTCCGGTGACCCAACAAATCACTTGGGTGATTCAAGAATGCATCGTCTTCCCCCATATATACAATTCTCTCCCTCGCCTCCTCCCCCATACACACCGCCTCGGCGTGTGATGGTGAGTGCCGCGCAAAGCCACTGTTCATGAAACCCCTGACTTATTGAACAGGCTCGCTCAGAAGCCATCCATCCACCCTCGTCCATTCCAGTCGACTCATCTTTTGATCACTTTCAAACCCCTCCTGCAAATACCATCACCCTATCGATCCCGGAGTGGCGCAATCTGCTCGAGGCCGGCGACCGCGTCCCCGAACTGAGACTGGTCCGCCTCACACACGCTGGCAAACGTCTCTGCCAACACGAATGGCTTCTCATGGAGGTGTACAACCAACGTACACAGTACGTTTTCGGCGATGGTTCCACACCCGCGTCTTACCTTGCCCGTCCGAGTCAGGCGCACGCTGTATATCGTCGTCGAGAGAACGCAGGATAAGCACTACCCGCCGTCCTCGTGGTGCGCCCGCCGGGCGAACGACGTTCTCCGCATTCTTTCCGACGACGACTACCGCCAGACCTACCAAATGCCGATCGCTCTCGCCAAGATGGTCTGGTCTTGCTCTAAGCGGCCCCCTTTCCGCGATGCCCTCGTCATCGCGTTCATCACGAGCGCTCTCCACACGGACTATACGCGCTTTGGGAACAACGGTTGCTGGTTCGCCTCCGTCGTGGCGTCCGTCTTGGAGGAGTACCGCGGCAGCGAGCAATGGCCAAGGAGAGAAGCACAGTCTCGCGTCGTGTTCCAGCGTTCCAGATGTTTGCTGATGCGATCGTTCCGCTCAGAGGCAGTACATAGGGATTCGTTGAAAGTTGTAGCGGCTTTCTATCTGAAGTGGGCCGATGGCCCTCATGTAGCCGGGAAGAGAAGCGCCAGCGATTGTGCATAGTCACGATACACATTCCAGCTTCCTCACTACGGACATTGTTGTACGATGCGGTCGTCGATTTGTACATTTAGCCTTTGCCTGTCTTTTTCGTTTCTGCAGCTAGTCTTGATTGCCTTGGTCCGATGGAGCAACAAGTCGGCCTCGTCGCTCGCAGCCTCGTTTGCGCTGACCCTAAGCTACCATCCAGCATACTTGGACCGCCAGAAGACGTTATAACACAGCACGAAGTAGTGGTAAACGTCACCAGTAGAACTACGCGAACAAACGTTCGTACGTAGTGCGCAGTGCGGCCCCAGAAGGCAACGGCGAACAGGGCATTGAGGGAGGAAGGCAGTGAGAGTCGCATAGCCGAACGTCTTGTCTTCGAGATGAGCGAAGGATGAAGAAGCCAGACAAGGAGGGAGGGACGAGTACTTGGTTTGGTGCAATAGATCATGTTTGCGCCAGACGGACTTGTGGGCTCGAAGAGAAACGAAGGGCGGATGTTGGAGAGTATATGGCGAAAAGTCGAAAATGAGCATCTATGGGAAGAAGAACCGGGAACTGAAATGGATCAGGAAGGCGACAATATTACAAGAGAGGGATAATCAGGAGGAAAGGTCCGAACCTTCACAATAATACGAGGCTGCGAGCAGGAGTGTTTAGAGACAACTCGAAAACATGCGATCGTATTTGCGAAAAAGAAAGGACTTGTCAAGGCAAACCAATGCATATGAGCGACAGAAGACAACGCGCCGCATCAGAAACTAATAGAACTAGGTGTGTCGACATATGCTTACCAGGCACTTTGCCTCTTGATCGAGAGCGATGGGACTGACAAGACCACTTCCAGACTATCGAAACAGTGAGCCTGGATTTTTGACTAGGCTATAAGCATAGTGGTTCAAGTCGAAGTTGGCGTTGCCGGACCGATCCATCTTTCGTTTACCCAATCGGGCTTCGTGCACCACATTTTCTTCACTATTTTTTTTCGATCCTGAACATATCCAGCTACCCTTGCGCATGAATATTAGACCCTCAATCAATCAGGCATAGCCTTCCGGCCTGTCGAAGCTGGCGCTCATTGTCCAATCAGAAAACCAAAGAGCAGATGCAACAGTGTTACATCCCGCGTTGCACAGGGAATCCACAAAAGTGATGTTGTTACCTTCGTTCCCGGCGTACGCGATCCAGAATGCTTTAGACGCTGGCTCGTCAAATACGAGGTTCGAACACGAGGAAACGATTCGAGAAGGAAAGTCCGTGTTTGTCCTCTATCAAATAGGTAACTGCGTGCGTTTTCACTATTTGATGTAGACGCTCGACTTTCACGTGTACTTCTAGGAGGGAGTGCCCAACCGTGATTGCAGCCCATCTTCGACACAACGCGCCGACGCGCCCATTCTGCTTGGCTACGTCCAGCCAACAATCAAATTCATCAAGCGAGACTGTGCCAGGCTGATTCAACTCCTAAAAGCATATAAGCCAAGCGCAGCCCAAAGCGTCACTGGCAGCATGGTCGGGCTTCCGAACGTACTTGGGTCTCACGCGCTCCTTTCTCTACAGCTTGGTGTGCGCAGTCACGCCGCAATCTCAGCCCCTGCAAGCAATTCAGATCGAACGGGGTCCTAAAATAATACACTCATCGAAGATCCGATCACGGTTAGTGGGCCGCTCCGTCCTCGCGTTGGGCGATCAATCATACGTCGTGCCTTTCTTGGCGGAAGAAAACGTTTCTGCAATGTTGGCTTTGAGTAGCGAGAGGCTTCTCAAGGTCACATTTCTTCTCTCATCATTGCACCCTGTAACACACTGACATGGAACCTACAGGGCTGTGCACCAGACGCCGCGCGTCGTAGGGTTCGGGACCCATTAATGAATCAACAAGGTCAAGGGTGTCATATAGATGGAACGTTCTACCCCTCTCCTCAAATGTATGCTTGTCGGCGGTTTTGGTGCACCTCATGGCGTCTGGAGACACGCTGACCACGTCTCTCTTCGCTATCAGGTTGATGAGTGAGCTTTTGCTCACGTCGATCCCTTTAGGAGTGGTGGATACGTGAGAAGACGCTTTCCCGGCCACCATATGGATGAGGGTTTGGAATGAGCTTGCAATAGGTAGTTTCTGGTACAAGAAGCGTGTCGTAGGGGGCTTGGGAGGGTCAGAGCAGTTCTGGTGAATAAGCACATGCAGGGCATGGCGAATCTCTGAATAGCCGGTGATCCAGCATCAACAGCTATCGAACGGGTGAATGTGTGGTCACCAAAGCGCAATCCTTGTCTGGCCCGTGTATCTTCGTCGTCGGACTACTGGCTCTCTCCGTGAGTCCCATCAGACAATCTGAGAGCAACAGCACCTGCGGGAATGCGTCTCAATGAGGGCGATAACGATTCTGAGGCGGTGGTGCGATGAACTTTTGTAATCCACAACGTGGAATGTGGCGTATTCGTGCAATGCATGAGCAGGCGGACATACGAAGGTCCGTCAATACGCACTGAATTCCTACCCTAGCTCACGACTAATTCGTACCCACTACAGAGGAAAATGAGACAATGGAGTCAATATGGCTCCCCAATCGTACAGTACAAACTCCCTGTCACGAAGAACAGTTACCAAGTTTCCTGTAGAACTATAATTCGGAAAGATCATTCCCGGATGCCCTGCAAGAATCACTAGCTGTGCGATAATCAGGCCAGCTGCAAAGAAAAGTGAAAGCTCGTAATCGTAGAAACAACATATACAGACACGTTTATGGATGATGGCAGAAGCTGGAAATGGTGGATACAAGGCCAGGAATGAAAGACACTAGTCAACTCATATGAACACTTCGGATGGGTTGAGCTTACCGCGCTCCTGGCATAGCTTGCATTTTCCCCTGTAGTAGATCATGGTATTGTACTTCCAATTCTTCGAGACGTTTTTCTGTTCTCCGTATTTCTTCCTCATAATGTCTCCGTGTTTCCTCGTCACGTCGTTGTCTTTCCTCCAATTCTCGTTTTAATGTCTGTCGTTGCACGAAAACATCAGCCTCGAATTCATCGGAGGGGCATGGTAACATAGAGACTTACTAGTACTTCACACTCCTTCCGAAGAACCTCTGCCTGTTCGTCCTCGTATTTCCTGCGAATGTCTGGCAGGGTGCTCTTCTCCGTTGGAATCTTGACGCCGTACCACCCACGACGGTTATGGTTCAAGTTCGAGCAAATTTCTTTTCCCCCGAAAATCTCCTTCGTAGCCTCAAAGACCATGTCTGCCAACCAGAAGCAGTTGTTTTCATATAGGTCATAGTGTGGTCGGTGTTCGCTAATCACGTGAACTAGCGCCGCGAGCTGGATCACTGAAGGTGATGATGAGTCATGTGGATCATAACGCAAAGCACAAAGTCCTTCGGCGCCGTCAAGTTTTCTGTCTCGTAAAACGCTCTGAAAATCCACAGTTGGAGAAATGACTACGACCTCATCCTGTGCCCGTGTGGTGGTGATGCTTGGTGAAGCAACCCCTGATATTTTGAAGGATCGTGAATTTTCAGGAATACGGTGCACTATCACCGCTGCAGAAGTAGATGGATGGGTAGGGTGAATGAAACGAAGGACAAGGAATTCATGTAGCTTGTGGGTATTGCACTTGAAAATCTGCATACTTGCTAGTCTAGGTACGTTAGCATTCCCAGTAGGTTGAAGCATGAGCTTGAAGACGCTTGGCTGAATGGCCAATGGTTCCCGGCTAGAAAACATGAAGAACCCCGGGCCTTCGTATGACTGTGGTTGAAACATTCTGAGACAATAAGCCAGTGCTGCAAGGCAGCGGTAGGGAGACGAGAGCTGAAGTTTTAAACACATGGCTTGGGCTGGCGATGGTTCGTGCATCAGAGTAACAACCGAACTCACGCAGCACAGGCGCCTTATCAATTGCGAATTATTATTTCCCGGCCCTACAGGGCATATGGTAGATCCTACCAGTGAACCCAAACCGCATTGTCATTCCTTTTTTTACCTACAACAGCATCTCATAGATTCAGGAGTGCCAATTGGTCGAGCTCACTCAAAATATGTCGACTTCGGTGGTCCATCACATGCTTACGCGTGAAGCGTGAAGTGAGAGCGTGTGAATGCATGTATAGCAGGGAGATGGCCATGCGGTTGGTTGGTGTTGTTGGCCATGGCATGCAAGGGTCCGAGCATCTATGATCTGATTCTTTTTTTCGGCCCATTAATTGCCTGCATAAATCCGGCCGTCTGGGCAAGGTTAGGTTTGCAACATTTTTTCCAAATCAAGTCATAATTTCAAATTCTGAAACAGGGACCGCATAACCTTGGAACGAGATCTAACACGATACGGTTAGCAATTTTTGACTGCGATCCAGGGATTTGACAGCCTTTAGACCACTTTGAAAGGTTGCTGACTACGTTGTGTGAGGATTCAGAAGAACACCTCCTTGGCTCGTGACCTCAATTCAGGGAAAGTTGGCCATTCCTAGTTATGAAGTCAAGCAGTGTAATTCCCACTAGAGGCGGCGTCTCAGATCGCAGAAGCGAGCCACCTTGCTAGCACTGGAACTGGGCCGTTTGAGGTGACAAATCAAGTGCTTTCCCATCCAGCCTCAAATTAAAGAAGCATGGGTATTTACTTGATTGTAATAGAGCGGCTTTACATATAATACCGATGGAACTAAATTTTTTGCTCAGGCCACTAAAGGACCAGCAATATCAAGTGCTGGCAACGATTCCAGCACATAAACGGGTCAGTCAGTACCGACGAACTCATTTCCAACAGGCTAGTCTCGTAACCAGACGTTTTTGGTCTTCCCTCGCAGCGCGTCGCCGAGGAGTTCCGGAGACCAAAACTAGAAGATCCCGACGCGTTGCGAGGGAAGACCAAAAACGTCTGGTTATGAGACTACCTTGGACAGGCCAGGGTAGCAGTGCTGGCGAGTGTAAGCTTACGCAGGCATTCCCGAAAAGAAATCACGCCGTCCCATGCAATGCAGGAACGGAGACGAGCATAACAGTGTTGCTTCCTTTTGCTGTAGCCCCGTGTCGCACACAGGCCTCCCAGCATCATGACTTGATCAACGGAATATATCGGCGCAGTGCAAGGCAGGAATGCGTGCAGTGCCCATTAATTCAAGACAACTACGTGCGGTTTTGCTGTCTAGCGAGTGGGAATGTGAATGGAACAGGGCATAGTAATGAGTGCTGTCTCTGAGATTCTTCTTCACAACTTGGGGTCTTTCCTGCAATCATGCATGACTTGGTGCTGTGCGAGACCCCTGAAGTGGTCGAGATCAGACTAGCACCGAACTTAACAAATTCTGGTGAGGCAAGCTCAAGTCATCGATACGCGGGATGTCGTGAACTCCACCAATCACTTGGTGAATGGCTATGCAGCTCGAGCTCAGAGTGTTTGACAGTCCATCTATTTACCGTGCGCGTGTCGTGGTGTCCATGGATGGCACAGACAAGTTAGCGCTGAAATCAATGTGCTGCTGGCTGCCAGCGTATTAATCATCTCGATCATGGCGAGACAGGGGAAATGGTTCTTGTTACCACTAATCCATGCGATGGACCCCTTAATAATGGATTGTATGGACGAGGAGAGGTCTGTCAGACTCGTCTTGACGGCCGCATGTCCGTCAGAACTTTGGGTGGCATCTGGTGATTCTCCGACGCCCCGCTCTCCGCCTGACCACAGCTTTTCACACCCAGCCGATATGGCAGTCGTCAATACCGACTGGGACGGTTCCCAACTTCGAATCACCGGTTTCGCCGCTTCTTCTCCCCCACCGGGGAACCTCACTACCACCACCGCCCACGATGTACTTCCCTGCCAACAAAGAACACGGCAGACGAATTCCTGGTCTTATCATTGATTTTCCTCCCGACCAGCGAGAGTTGCTGGGGAGACAATAGCCTTCATTTGCTCATTGAAAAGCCTGACCTCTGTCGCTGAGCGTTGCTTTTCAGCTGTCCTGCTTGCGCACTCACAAGCTCATCACACCCGACCTATCTCAGAAGACATGCTTGGCGTGATTACAGAGCACAGAGCAACAAGAAGAGCACGCGTGCTCGTCTATTCGAGACGTTCCGTCGTCATTTCGGATGCACTTGGTGCCTCCCTATCATCGTGCGTGTGTTTGCATAGCTATGCGTCATCTCTTCGAGAACTCCTGCCAGCGCACTGCACCGCAGTCGTCGGAAATACGTCCGTGCCCATGGCGAGCACCAGCGAGGTCGGCTCGCGCATCAACGGCGCGGTGACAAGGTAGCGTGCGTCGGGAACCTGTGCGAAGCGAGACCGTCAGCCCAGTTCGAGTTGGAGACGAAAGAAAAGGCACGGACTTTGTAATAGCGTGACAAGATGAGCTCGTGTTGCACAAGCATCTCCTTGACTTGTGGGTTTCCGTTTCAGGCGGCGCCAGGGAATGGAGTGCACGCTGTGTTTCCGGCTGGAGACTACGCAAGTAGAGTACTGACATTCGTACAGAACCACCGAACGATGCTGTCGTTGGTCGAGACGCCAAACTTAGTCATCGTTATCGCGAGCACCATCACGCCGTGCGGCATCGCAAGTGTCTGTTCGTGCATCGTTGCCGAAGTACGCACACATCAGCCAGTTTTGGTTGAGCGACGCCTTGGCATGGCATTTCCCCCTCCGCGACGGGCAACGCGACCTGGTACGTCCCCTTGATCGCGCCGACTGGGACTGAGCAAAGCACCCGATGCCGGCGTCGACACCATACACAGGCGCGGTTTGAGGTGCTTGTGCAACGCGCTCCAGTTGCCGCCGCACGGCCCTTGTTGGCGCTCGTGATGATTGCAACCATGTCTCTGTCCTCGCTGGACAAGATGCCCCAAGTTGGGAAGGCGACGTGGAACAAGGAGAGTTCGTCGTTGATGTCGAGATGCTGGTGGCCGAAGACTTGCGTACCAACTAGAAGTGTGAGACGGACATTGGGAATGAGAGATGCGAGGGCGTCGCGCATGGCAGGGGAGTCGGGGTAAAGCTGAACCTGAGCGGCACGGGTGAGCAGGAGAAATACAGTACCATGGCTCTAGGTGAGGGCGCACCTGGCCGTCAGAGACGGTTGCGTAAACAGATCGCAGAGAACGAATTGTGATATGTGCAGGTGCACTGCACACCCTGACTGCGTGTATCGCCCTCATGAGGTCACTGCCCAAGGTCACTACTAACCGTACCCTTCGGCTGAACTGAGTATCGACCCTTGCACTTTCGGGGAGCTGATATGCCACATGACCATCCATTTGGATGGTAGCAGCTCGGCTCTAGCGTGAGCGTGGTCTGTAAAAGACGGTGGCGTCTGATTGCACGATGCAAGATCTGTTCAAGTTGGAGCGGAGCTAACCTTGAGTAGAAAAAGGATACAGGCTGCCAGCAACAACATCATGTACCACCAACCCGTGCGCAATCGATAATCAGCGTTCAACAGATCGTGGTGGTGGTGCCTTGGCTGGTTCCCTTGCTCCACAGTCATCATCATGTGGTGGCATTCATATTGGCTTCATGAAGGCGATCACATGTTTTACAAAACGCAGTCCTTTCGTATTGACTGAATCGTTGTCAGACCTTGCTCGGATCTTATCTCCTTCCATATACGCATTCCACCCCTTCCCCTTCTCTCCGTGCTCCCCGTCTTGACCTGTGATGGTAAGTGGTGCACAGCCCCTCGGGTTTGAGCAAGCCCAACCTCTGCTGCGACGAGAGGCTGTGCGTCGGTCAGGCCTGCCCACATCTCTTCCAATTGCCGCATCGTTCCATTACTTTCAGCAGCCAGTCGTAAACATACTGATCCTGCCGTTGGCGCATCCATCTCGGGGGCAAATAACCATCCGTTACTGTTCAGACTCGAGTTTCTACTCATGGGGGTGTCCAACGAGGAAGCAAGGTACATATTTTTTCAGAGACTGGTTCGCTCGTAGACGTCCTTACATGTTACATGACATACACACGCTGTACAACGTCGTAAAGAGGAATCTGGACAGGGCGGTATACCCACCAGAGTCTTTGTTCACATCGGACAAAGGACATCATGCGCATCCTCTCCGACAAAGAGTACTGCCAGCGATACGAAAGGACGATCGTGCCCGCCAAGATGTCCTGGTCTCGCTCAAGCAGCCGCATTCCGCCAAGCCCTCGCGATTGTCCACTTGACGAGCACCCTGGAGGCGAGCTTGACATCACTGGTTCACCGCCGTCATCGCGTTGGTCCTGAAGGAGACCATGCAGATTGAAGGCCCGACAGAGAGCCGCATTCCTGCATCAGGTCTTTTTTTTTGACTTTCAATGCATCGTCACCAAGTTTTCCAATGTCAACGAAAGTCGATTGGTGAACTCTGACGATGGAAATTCATTTCAGTCGATTGACGGGTGCGCTACACAACAGCTGACCAGTGAGCCAGTTCATCAGTAACTCGTTTGTTTCTATCACCTCTGTCGCGGTACCCATAATCTGAAGAAGAAATTGGGCAGCGTCCATCACGTGGCCTCGGCATAGAAAGTCTCGCAGTGATGTTTCTGTTCGTGCACACGCAGAATCTGTGTGAGCCTGTCCCTTTCCTGAGTGGCGTTCGAGAGCTGTTCAGCTAGTTCCTGGTTGACCCTTTCGAGGCGCGTAATTCCACCATCTGTACACAAATGCGCATCGGTGAGGCACAAGGAGGTGTTCACATGGACGTACCAGAGCTCCTCTTCCTTGCATCAAGGTCGTCACAAAGAGACTTGATGGTTACCCTCTTCCTTCTGTTTGCATGTCGCGAGTTCGTCACGGAGTGCTTGAACGACTGCTTGGAGATGTGTTATTTTGCCATCTAATGGATGTGGATGTCAATCAAACGTGCAGCAGGGCATGGTGAGCGTACCCGGAGCTTCGTCCGAAGGGGTTTCTGCTGCAGTCACACGCGGCAGCTGGCGCCAGTGATCCATGAAATGGCCGAGATCAGACAGTGACACAACACATTCCGACGGGCTGAAGTTACATTATCGATGTAAGCAGAGCGAAGGATGTCGTGAAGAGTCTGAATGGTGATTTCGTTACCTCTGACCATCACCAGGTCGTGACTTGATGAGATGGCCATGTAGACATAGGCCGAGACAACCTGGGTCGAATGCTTGACCACAGGCCCGATTTGCCTGCAAGTGGACGTGTCCCAGAAGGAAACCGAAGAGTTGGCAGAAGCTGCAATAAATATTACTTGCTAAGGCGATGCATGTCGGACTATGAGTACCGTGGATGACCCATTTCGAGACCGTGTTTCCCGTGGCCACATCAAAACTATAGATTTCGCCGTCAGAAGATAAGGCAAATATTTTCTTGCTATCACCGGTCCAGGCAAGGGTCCTGTTGCAAGCTGCAGGTGTTTTGATTGAAACATCGACGAGGAGGTGACTTCTTTGGCGACTGTATATCCGGATGGAAGCGCGCTTCTCCTTGGCAGTGGCAATGGCACGCCCGTTGGGCGAAAACTTGACTGCTGCTACCTGGAAGGTGTGTCGAAGCGGACGGAGTAGTACGCGGCAGATCGAAAGCGACCAGACGCGCACAGTGTTGTCGTCTGACCCCATCGCAATTTCTGCGCTGTCTAGTGACACGTCAACCGCATTCACTTGAATTGGGTGAAAACGGGTGACTTTTTGATGGCTCTCCGCATCCCATATAATCACTTGACCATCGGATGTTGCATCCACGACCCACTTCCCGTCTTGCGATACAGCGATGTCGCGAACATTCGAAGGCCATGGCTATCTACCTGTGTCTTACCCTGCGCGTCCGAGCTAGGCACACGTTGTACGTCATTGTCGTCGAGAGAATGCTGGATAAGCACTACCTGCCATCCTCGTGGTGCGCCCGCCGGGCAAACGACGTTCTCCGCATTCTTTCCGACGACGACTACCACCGGACGTACCAAAGGCCGATCACTCTCGCCAAGATGGTCTGGTCCTGCTCCAAGCAGTCTCCTTTCCGCGATGTCCTCGCCATCGCGTTCATCGTGAGCGCTCTCCACACGGACTATACGCGCTTCGGGAACAACGGTTGCTGGTTCGCCTCCATCGTGGCGTCCGTCTTGGAGGAGTACCGCGGCAGCGAACAAATGACGAAGAGAGAAGCAAAGTCTCACGTCGTGTGCAAGCGTTCCAAATTTTTGCTGTTACGATCGTTCCGCCCAGAGGCGGTACATAGGGATTCGGTAAAGGTCGTGGTAATGTTCTATCTGAGATGGGCCGATGGCCCTCGTGTAACCGGGAAGAGACGCGCCAACGATTCCGGATAGTCACGATACACACTCTAGTTTTTTCACTACGGACATCGTTATACGATGCAATTGTCGATTTATACGTGTAGCCTTTGCCTGTTTTTTCCACTTCTGCAGCTAGTCTTGATTGCCTTGGTCCGACGGAACGACCAACTCGGCCTCGTCGCTCGCAGCCTCGCCTGCGCTGACCCTAAGGCGGCATCTAGTATACTTGGACCGCCTGAAAGCATCATGACACGGTACGACGCACAGTTTGTCGGGAATAGAGGCAGACAAAGGTAGTGGCGAGACACGCTCCACAGGCGTCGTCAATGAGGTGATGGTAAACGTCACCAGTAAAACTACGCAAACGAACAGGGCACTGAGGGAGGAAGGGGGTGAGAGTCGCATAGCCGAACGTCTTGTCTTCATGATGAGCGAGCGATAGAGAAGCCAGAAAAAGAGAGAAGGACGAGTACGTGGTTTGGTGCAATGGGTCATGTTTGTGCCAGACGGACTTGTGGGCTGGGAGGACAAAGGGCGGATGTTGGAGAGTATACAGCGAAGAGTCAGGCGAAAAATGGGCGTCTGTGGGAAGAAGAACCGGGAACTAAAATGGATCAGGAAGGCGATATTACAAGAGAGGGATGATCAGGAGGGCAAGGTCCAAACCTTCATGATAACACGAGACTGCGAATTGGACTGTGTTTGGAGACAACTCGGAGACATGCGGTCGTATCCGTGGAAAAGAATGGACTCGTCAAGGCGATCCAGGCGACATAGGCTTACTAGGCACTCCTTGATCACCGAGGGCAGTGGAATAGGCAGAATCTACTTCCCGACTGCCACTCAGTTGAAAGTCGAAACAATGAGCTCGTGTTTTGGACTAGACCATGGGTACAAGCCGCCAGTAACCAACTTGACAGTTGAACGTTGAATGTAGTGGTTAGTTGAAGTTGTTTGGAACGTTCTGGGCCGGTCTTTCGTTCGTTTGGGGCGTGCACTGCGTTTCAAATCTTCACCATTTTTTTTGATCCCAAACATATCTATCCACCCTCGCGCATGGATATTAGTCTCTCAGTCAACCAGGGGTAGCCTTTCGGCCTGTCGAGGCCGGCGCTCGTTGGCCAATCAGAAAACCGAAGAGCAAATGCAACAGTGTTACGTCTCGTATTGCACAAGAAATCCACAAAAGTGACATTGCTACCTTCGTTCTCGATGTACGCGATCCAGAAGGCTTTAGATGCTGACTCGTCGAATATGAGGTTCGGACACGGGAAAGCGAGCTGAGAAGGGAAGTTCGTGTTTGTCCTCTATCAAATAGGTGTGTGCGCGCGTTTTTACTGTTTGATGCAGACGCTCGACTTTCTGGATCTCGTCCCAGAAGGCAATGCCCAACAGTGGTTGGGGCCCGTCCTCGACACGACACGCCGACGTTCCCATTCTGCTCGGCTACATCCAACCAGCGATCAAATTCATATTCATCAAATGAGACCGCGCCGAGCTGCTTCGGCTTCCCAAAGCGTATAGGCCAAGCACAGCCCAAAGCGTCACTGGCAACATGGTCGGGTTTCCGAACGCACCTTGCGTCTCACGCACTCCTTTCGCCACAGCTTGGTGTGCGCGGTCGCGGCGCAATCTCAACCCCTGTAAGCAATTTAGATCGAACGGGGTCCTAAAATAATGCACTCACCGAAATTCCGATCACGGTTAGTGGGCTGCTCTGTCCTCGCGCCGGATGACCAATTATACACCGTGCCTTTCTTAGAGAAAGAAAACATTGCTACAATGTTGGCTTTGAGTAATAAGAGGCTTTTCAAGGTCACATTTCTTTTCCTATCGTCACATCCTGAGTAAGACACTGACATGGAACTTACAGGGCTATGCTCCAGACGCCGCGCGGTGTAGGGTTCGAGACCCATTAATGAATCAACGAGGTCAGGGATATCGTATAAAATGTATGCTTGTCTGCAGTCCACATGGCGTCTGGAGACACGCTGACCACGTCTTTCCTCGCTATCGGGTTGATGAGTGAGCTTTTGCTCATGCCGATCTCTTTACGAACGGTGGATACGTGAGAAGACGGTTTCCCGGTCGTCATATGGACGAGGGCTTGGAATGAGCTTGCAATAGGCAGTTTCTGGTATGAAAAGTGTATCGTAAGGGGCCTGGGAGGGTTAGAGCAGTTCTGGTGAATGAGCACGTGCAAGACATGGCGAATCTCAATAATATCCGTCACCAACGGCCATCAAACGGATGAATGTGTGTACGTATCCTCATTGTCAGACCACTAATTCTCTCCCATCAGACGATCCAAAAACAACAGTAACTGCGGGAATGCGTGCCAATGAGGGCGATAATGAACTTCCTGAGGTGGTGGTGCGATGAACTTTTGGGATGGAATGGCCCCCGTACCTCAGTGGTCGAGGGCGCACTGACTGTGAATACATCTAGAAATTGCGGGTAGAGCTACTATCTAGGAGGTTTCGAATCTTATTCAAAGGCATACTCATAGCTTGGGCCATTCCAAGCTACACTTAAAGCGAGCGGGTGTGCCAATTGCGTGACGTGGGTGAATGTATGGTGGAGATCTGGATCCAAGTCTGCGCCATTGAACCCATGGTCGTCTCCAGTCCTGCCTCACGCTAAACAAACTCGGGCCAACAGCCTCAGTTCGTAGTGGCCACAACCGTACCTACCTCAAGCACATTATGCCCAAGACGGCCGCATGTACAGACGTTCATCGTATCGTTCCCGCAAGGACGTCGAGTAGCACGTCTCTCACCTCATTCCCCGGATGTCAACCTGACCGCCTCCTAGTCTTCGCCATATTGGCCTCACCCTGACATTTACCTGACACGTCCACACGAACGTTAATACGGATGAAAACAACGGAAGATCGCCGTGGCTAAGCCTCTAAGAGCGGGAAACACAGAAGGATTGGGCGGGAGCGAACCGGACCACGATCTACGCAGGGAACCACGAGGTACGGTACAAGGTGGGCTGTCATATCTTAGCGAGACGCGGCTAAATACATTTTGTAGTGCACGTTATGTGTACGCCAATGGTTTTACAATAATACAACATGCTTGTGTCAACACCTGTATTCGACCACGACGGGATGACACAACCACGTCATCGTCGTTAATGCAGACCAATAATTGCGATACTGCGCGACGACGATGTAACGATGGACAACCCAAATGCTGGGGTTGTCATAAACATAGCGCAACTTGAACGTACCCGCGGGTCGGGTATGGACACCGCGTGGCCCGTGGGTATACCCGTGTCGAGATACATGCCCGCCGTACAGGCATAGATGTTGGTTGGGTACAGATACAGGTTGGCTAGTCTGGAACCTGTGGGTTTGTCTGTGTCGACTCAGAATCCTAGTCGTCTGCGGGTCAACCCTAACTCTGTTTCAGCTTTCTGACGACTCCATGAACATTACAGTGTACCAAATCATTTCAATAATTATATCCATTGAACCAAAAAGGCATTGAAGTATTTGGAAGAACGTAGAGTATAAGTCATTATCCAAGAACACAGAAAGTACTAGTAGGGCGTCGCCCCAGTCCCGAAAGGAGTTACAATTGCCAGTACTACTACTGGTGTGTCACATCACGTCTGCAAATTTGCCGCGTAAAATCGGCTTGCGTTCCACTCAGGCCAGCTGAGGACGACTTTGACTTCGAGAGGAAACAGGGCAGCATAACAGACATAGTTTTTGTGAGCTCTCCAGAAGGCACAATACCAACTACCTGCCATAAACAACGATTGCCAGATTTCCTGTAGAACTACGAGCGATCATTCTGAGAGAACAATTACGTGTTAATCCAGACAAGCTAGCTGCAGTGTTATGGACAAGAAAGGTGCAAAGTGGTAAGCATAGAGACAGCCTGATAGAAACATCCACAAGTGATAACGGGACTTCGAAATCCTAGAATACAAGACACGTGGAGAAAGACGTTACTCAATTCAAGTGCACACTTCAGACCGAACGAGGTGATTGTAATCCAGGTACGGGCTGCGTCCTGGCCCGTAATTCTTGATTTTGCTTTAGTAGTTCTTGACAACCCAGGCGCTTTTCTTCAAGAAGTTTTTCTGCATCCTCGTATCGTCGTTTCGCTTCCTCATAACACCTTTGTGTTTCCTCGTGGAGTCGCCGCTCCTCCTCCAACTTTTGCCTTAGTGCCTATTATTGTGCGAAAAACGTAAATCGATATCATCAAAAGGACATGGTAAAGTAGAGACATACTGGTGCTTCATTATTTTTCTGAAGTCTCTTTGCCCATTCGTTCTCGTATTCCTTGCAGATCTCTGGCAATGTACTCTTCTCCGTTGGAAATTTGACACCGTATCGCCCACGACGCTGGTGATTAGAGCAACTCTCATATCCCCCGAAAATCGCCTTGGTAGCTTCGAAGATCATGTCGGCTAGCCAGAAACAGTTGTTCTCGTATAGATCATAGTGTGGCCGGTGTTGGCTAATCACATGAATCAGCGTAGCGAGCTGGGTCGCTGAGGGTGGTTGGCGTGAGAGGCCATGTAAATCATATTGCAAAGAACAAAGCTCTTCGCAGCCACGAAATCTATCTTCGAGAACCTTCTTGATATGCAACGTCTGGGGAATGGCGAGCACCTCATCCCGTGCCAACGTGTCAACAACACTCGGTGAAGCAACTCCTGATAGTTTAGAGGTTGGCAGAGCTTTAGAAGTGCGGTGAACTATGATAGCTGCAGAAGTGGACGGATAGGTGGGATGGGTGAAATGCAAGACAAGGAGTTCATGCAGTTTGCTGCGACTGCACTTCAAAATTTGCATACGCTCTAGTTTAGACATGTTAGCACTGTCAGGAAGCATCACCTTGAAGGTTTCTGGGTCAACGTCCAATACTGTTAGTCGTGAAAACATGAAGAGCCCTGGGACTTCGTCTGGCTGTAGTTGAGACATGCAGAAACTACGGACAAGTACCGCGAGGCAACGGAGGAGGAGGAGCTATAGTTTCAAACACATGGCTCGGGCTGACAATGGTTCGTGGCACCTGGGCAACAACGAAACTCACTTAGCACAAGCGCCTCATCGGCTGTGGCATTATTTTTCGATCCTATCAATGAACCCACATCACATTGTATTCATTTATGCCTGCAACAGCGTCTCGTTGCCCCAGAAGCATCAATCCTGCTTGAGCTCACTTCAAAAAATGTTGGTAATTCCAGCGCTTTCATGACCACTTGTTTGTGTGTGAGGTGTGAACGTGTGAGCATGTGAACGAATATGGTAGTGAGATATGAGCAAAGGCAGAGGCAGACTGGTGGTATGCTATGGCCGTTTCAAGTGTCAGCTGAGCGCTCTCTCACAGAGGTTCAAATGGGAATGCCAACACATTATTAGATCAGAATTAACAGCTATTTCAAATTCTGTGACGCACATGGACTTACCGGGGTTGTGACCTCCAGCTTGAAAATGTTTTATTCGTGTTTTATCCCAGCGGCTGAGGAGCGCAGGGTAAGAAAAGTACTCGCCAAGTTGATTCAGTGTAAAATTAAGAATCTAAACTACAGTTGCACGTACTCCCTAACCTTTGAAACAGGCTCCGAGAAAGAACACACCTTCTTCATGAGTTGGCTGGCGGCCCTTAGACCTTGCCAAGCAAGGTAATTCCCATGGGTGACGAGAAGCGAACCCACATCTTATCCCACTGGTTGCAGCACCTGCCCATGGAGTTGGCCTTGGCATCCTCACTGTAACTTAACCACGTCGTAGTGGGAAATAGCTAGGGATGCTGAAATTTCATAGTGCTAACTTAACTTTAATAGCTCTCAGTCACTGGCCAGATTTGCCAGTGGCACAGGTACAAGTACACAATTGGCTAAATATTGGATAAACCACGCAGGAACAGAAACGGGTAAATAAAAAATAAATGTCAGAAAAATATTCGGCACATGCCGATTACTTATAGCTCGTTTTAATGGTTATTTTTCCCAAGGCCCATCCATATGCATTATAACAGTAGGCGATTTCATTACAATTGCAATTGCATTATCATGCCATTACTGCAAATTGGTATCCATTCATAATCTTTTTTTTAGTAGGCCTGTATATTAACTTGATATAACAAGCATGATAAGGGATGGTAGCTCCCTCTTGGCCACACCATGACATATTTTTTGCACTGGGAGGTTCATTACCATGGACTTGTCTTATGTCAATTATTACATTATCCATTTCAATCAATGAACTAACAAACAGTACTGAATGAGAAGCCTACTGTACAGCATTACAATGGGGGGTTAGATTTTATTATTCTTTCTGAGATACCAACTGATCTAGGTGATGGTTACGGAAAAGACGACAGGCTGATCTGATCTAGATGCTTTCAATGGATTCTATTAGTGCTGGGCAAGGCAGGAGTCCATGCAGTCTTCATTAATTCCAAGACAGCCACCTCTGTGGACTTCTGTTCCTGGATGGGTTGTTGGAAGCATGTGATTCTGCTGCCCAACAGATGTGCACCGGTAGCAGGTTGTGGTCAATATCCCCTGCATGGTAGACAGTCATGACACATCCCCATATACTTGTTGATGAACATCACTGCGTTTCGGTTTTTGTTGCTACTGTGGTACACAATAAAAAAATAGGAATGTCCCACAGTTTGGTTGGAACGTATACAACAGTGTAGTTGTGAGTAATTGTGGTATGTGCAAGTGCACCACATACCCTGACTTCGTGTCACTGCCCAAGGTCACTGGTGACCATGCCCTCTGGCTGAGCCAAATACCAACCCTTACACTTTCAGGGAGCTGATGTGCCACATGACCATCCATCTGGATCATCAGGGCCATCTGTTAAGCATTATTTTCATGTAATGTTTTCTGCAACTCTTTAGCAGCTTTTGCAACTTCTGATTGGCTGATGTATTGTCAAAGTTGGGACTATCCCGCTTTTGGAGGGGTCAGACCATGGTCCAACTTTCAGCTGACAGATGCACAATGCAAGATTTGTTCAAGCAGAGCTAACCTTGAGCAAAAATGGATACAGGGCAACATTGTGTACCTGTTAGGACCAAACTGCAAACGATACTGGCAAGCAGTGATAGCTCCTATGTGAGGACTGCTACTGCCTTCAAGGGATTAGGAGCAGCGCTAGGGACAAAGCGGAAGTTGGTTTAGATTTGGAATGAACGAGGATATCAGGGATGAATGACAAAGGGGAAAGACCAAGCTAATGGCCCTAAGGGTTCAAAATATCAAAGTTAGGGTACATGCAGGCTATGCCTAAACTATATATACTATCTACTAAACTATGATGTCATTTATGAGGCAGTCTAGGGTATGATGCCACAGGCACATCTGGGAAAGGGGAATGGCGTCATAATGACCTCGATACATACTATAGCTATGCACGTCAAGTGCATATCATCAGGGCTGTCCTGGGCAGCGGGGAACCGAAACTATGACCTACGATCTAGGTCGGGGCAGAGCCAAAGGGCTCGGGACAATCCGGGAGTGAACTCGGACCGGACAATTAGCCTGAAAAGGATCGATTTCCAACAGTACCACCAATTCGCGCGCAATCGATAATCATCGTTCAACACCTCGTGATGGTGATGCTTTGGTTGATTCTCTTGATTCACGGTCATCATCGCGTGGTAGCATAATATTGGCTGCATGGCCATCAGTGGTGGATAGAGGTGATCCTTTCGCGTTTGACTGACGCGTTGGAACCCTGGGTTCGGGGAAGGTTGCATAAAGGTCACGTGCTTCAAAGGATTTAAACGGGGACAAAGAGCCACGTGCTCGATTCCTGCCACAGTGATTCCTGCATCTGTCAGCCGAAAGTCGGACGAACCATGTCTCAGCCTTGACGACACGTCAGCCGATCAGAGGTTGCAAACACTGCCAAAGACTCGCAGAAAACGTTACGTGAAAATACTGCTTAACAGATATGGGGAACCTTGCAAGTGAGATAATTGTCTTGGGTGTGCTTGTAAATTGATACACCCTGCGTAGTCCTTCCCGCTCTTGCACCACATACAGTGGCGAAGTAAGTCGTCTTCTATGTTCCCTTTCCGCTACATTTATCTGTCTCGCATGCCGACCCGCCACCCACTGTCTTCAACCGCTCCTGCCCTTGCAAACTCCGCGCTGTGGGAACAAGCTGTCTTGCAAAGTGACATGTCATCGGGCCTGTTTCGCTCCCCCACCGGGCACAGCTAGCAACTTTTGCGCCTCCTCGTACATCCAGACTGTGCCCATACAGCGCGCCAGGCCACGATGACGGTGACGCTGAGTACACGAGCCACCGCGTGTAGCGGCCCGCTCGGCGGCGTTACCGGACAATTGCTTACCATCAGGATCAGGTATCACATGCATAGTGCACCGCGCTCAATTTGGTGCGATAATGGCCTGAGGTGAGCACCGTGACGGTTGTCAGACCTTGCTCACCCGATCTTATCGCCTTCCCTAGAGGCATTCCACCCCAAGACCTCCTCCCCCGTACTCGCCGTTTCGACCTGTGATAACAAACGATGCACAGCCCCTCGGGTTTGAGCAAGTCCAGCCTCTGCCGGGATGAGGGGCCGTGCGGCGGCCAGGCCTGCCTACATCTCTCCCAATTGCCGCATCGTTCCATTACTTCCAGCAGCCACCTGTAAACCCACTGATCCTGTCGTTGGCGCAACCACCTCGAGGACAAACAACCATCCGCTGCTGTTCAAATCCGAGTTTCTACTCATGGGGGTATCCGACGAGGAAACAAGGTATTTATTTTTTCAGAGATTGGTTCGCTCGTAGACAGATGTTACATGACATACATACGCTGTGCGTTGTTATAGAAAGGAATCCGGACAGGGTAGTATACCCACCAGAGTCTTTGTTCACATATCAGGCAAAGGGCGCCATGCACATCCTCTCCGACAAAGAGTACTGCCAGCGATACGAAAGGATGATCGTACTCGCCAAGATGTCTTGGTCTCGTCTCAAGCAGCCACATTCCGCCAAGCCCTCGTGATCGTCCACTTGACGAGCACTCCGGAGGCGAACTACACACTCCTCGACATCATTGGTTCACCGCCGTTATCGCGTTGGTCCTGAAGGAGACCATGCGGATTGAAGGCCCGACAGAGAGCCGCACTCCTGCGTCAGGTTCAAACAGGTTCGGTTCTTGCGCTTACGATCAGTCTCCTCGGAGGCGATACATAAAGATTCGCTCAGTGTCTTTGCAAAATTCTACAAGTGGGCGGATACTGAGTTGCTAATGTAGCCGAAAAGGAACGGTCCGCTCTTTGTGACCAGGTGCGTGCCACAGTGCGAACCTTGTACGATCCGATTGCATGTCTGGCCTCGTTAGCCACAAACTAGCGACACGAAGGCACGGCCTCGCCTCAAGACCATACTGCCCGTAATCCGATCGCTTGAAGATACTGCAGCAGAGTGGCGAGCGCAGTTTGTTGGGTACGGAGATGTGCAAGGCGGCGGCGGTCAGACGCGCGCGACGGACGACACGGACGAGATGGTGGCGAATGGTGTGCCAGTGGATCGCGTACCGCGCAGTGCAATCCCAGAAGGGTGGAGAGCGCACCAGGGCTGCTCAGCTGGCGTGGAAGTCGAGGGAGATGGAGAAAGTCATTTGGTCACCGTCGCCACCAAAGAGAGCGCGAGCTTGCCAGAGGAGTCGGGGATGTCCAAGGTGTAGCTGAGGCTGAGGTTATAGCAGGTTATGCGCTAGGAACGAGGATTTGCACGAGGATGGCGGGGGAATTCACGTAGCCGAACGTCTTGGTCCACGTCTTGCTGAGGGAGAGAGGGGGATGGAACAGCCATAGGAGGAGGGAAAGGTGATGCCATGAGTGACATCAGAAGGAGGCCAATCAGATGCTGAAGACGAGGACAAAGTGGACGAACCGCATCAAGATAATGTCCGAGTTCGCGCAGTAGGGGACACACTCGAAAACCGAGACAAAGATCGAGTTGCTAGAACGAAGAACTGAAGATAAAATTGGAGTGAAAAGGTGAGACTTTACAAAGCTTGCTCGAGACGACTTGCAGAGGGTCTAGGAGGTAACATGCCAGTCTATTGTCCAGGGAGAAAACCACAAAGTCACTGTCATAAGTGTTGTTACGCTTTTTACGCATGCGATCTAGAAGTCGGGAGGAAGTTCAGAGACGGGAAGAGGAAGGAATCCGGGTCTTCAATAAAAGAAGTACGCGCGAGTGGCACATTCGACACGTGACCGTCGAATTCCAAATATGGCAAGCTCCGTTCTTCAAACAATGCCAAATATTTGTCGTCTTACACAAAGCTACTAATACAACTGATCGACGAGCAACAGGCTTTGCCGACAGGTAAACACAATTGAGTCTATGGAAGTGCCAGATTGCGCGCACGATCGGCTCAAAAAGTGCTGTCGCGAACGATGACGATGACTTGCCCATTCGCAGTAGGAGCGACGCGAACGCGACTGCAACGCAAGGGCATGTCACACTCTCGCCCATGTCGACGACGCAGTGCCTATTGTATCTCGACCGTATCGATGCCGTCCGTCAACTCTCTCAACGACACTCCCTCGCGAACCTGCACCACGATCAAGCTGTCGGAGGCGACCCGCTTGTACTCGACGTGCGACACCGGCTGGAGCAACAGCGCGCCGAACGGCTGCCGCAGACGCACGACGAGGCGAAGTGCCTGCGTCGTCCTGTCCCGCGCGCCCGCGCGATGCGTGAATTCTTGCTCGAGGAGAGGGCGGATCCACGGATGGATGAGACATAAATCGATCATCTCGGACAAGTCCTCCGTCGTCTGAATCTCTATGCTCCCGAACAAGGACGTCTCTGCATGGTATACATGCGTGGGGCTTGGGCCTGAGGTGCAGACAAGTTCGGTGAGGGGACAAACGATGCCTGACAGTCGAAGCCGACTTGCAGCAATGAATGGAGGAGGGAGTGCCTTGAGCTCGTTATGCAATGCCGATGCGAGGGGGACGTCGGGCGAGGACGCGTGGAGAGCCGTGACTAGGTCATCCATCTTATCCACTTCCAAGGGCTGGGGAATATGGGACGGTATGAGTTGATTGTACGCTGAAAGGTCGACAGGAAGACAGCTATTATAGTTTCCCGCACGACCAGTCCAGGCAAGAATGGACACATCTCCTGAACCTGTCAAAATGTGTTCAAGGAGTCGACCAATAGCCCGGTCACCTTCGCCATAAATGACAGGGATGGACACATTGAAAATGCCCAGTAGCGAATATGCCATATCCTCCATGCGCGTCGTTCGACGCATCGACGCCACAAATAATTTCTCCCGCACTCTGTCAAGGCCTGGTTTAAGTACTTCCATCTCCTGAACGGAAACTCCCGTTGCCTGCTGCATCTCGAAAATGATGTCGGGAGACTCCTTGTGGTTGTGCAACTCTAAGCCAAGGTATGGCTTCCAGTCCTCCGTGTAGAATTGGGCAACTTCCGCAGCAACGTATTCTTGATAGGTCCACCCCCGAGTATTCCATTTGCTTCTCTGGAGACAACCAGGTAGCTGAGACTCCGACGAGACGCCTCGGAGGTAGACAATGGTGAGGAAAGAACCACGATACCAGGTAAACATTGCGACCAACGACTCTTGCAACACCACATTATTCTCTTGGTCTACACAGGTCGTGTCTGTCCAAGCCCACCGGATGCCAAGTGAATGCACGAGTTTGCAGAACTTCTGGAGTTTGATGTTAGTGGGGGAAGACTTCATGTCGTAGATTGAGACATTCTTGAGCTTCTGAAATAGAGGCTTGTCCTGTTCCCACGTGTGTGAAAGCATGACATATCGGCAAAACTCTTTTACTGCGCTCCGGATACGTGCATGATCTAGCTCCGTCGTCATCGACGACACCAGTTCGTGCCAGATTGGGAGTGCCTCGAATGCCTTGGCTTGCTGTTTTCTATCGTATACATGGCCAGTAGCGGTGTCGATGAGCACTTGTGGCGTGAGGAACAGAGTCTGGTCAAGGGTCCCTCTGATTGCAGATCTGGCGTCAGTGTAATTAGAACGGAGCCCTATTGACCACATTAATTGGTGTATGACTTGAGAAGCTAACACTCACTCCGAACGTGCTCATCAGGTGATCGGTCGATTCTTGAGACCATCGTGTCAAATGCTTCGACAGCTTCTGCATGGCGCTTCAATCCACGTAAAGCCACATACCGCCGCTCATAGCCACAATGAGATGATGAGTCGAGCTCAATCGCCTACATAATCGATTGTTTACATGGTCCAAAACAAAGGCATGGGATATACCTCATCAGCATCATGCAGAGCGTCTGTCCACGACGTCATCATTGCTCGGATTGTACTCCGCTTGATTAGTAAACGTATGGGATCAGCTCCGTCGAGTGATAATGCTATTGATAAATTGTTCTCTGCCTGGGGATAGTTCTTCGAATCTATCGCAGTGTTAACAAGTTCCTCCAGTTTCCTTGCACATCGCTGTTGAAAATCTGTGCGGAATCATTGGATGTTTTTCGTCGTGATACTTACACAGCCACTCACCGAGCTCCCACTGAGTGTTCTCTCCGCGAATGCGCATGTCTGCATTCAACTCATCACGTGTCTGTTTGACAAATGCAATCGCTTCAGAAATGCGACTTTCCCGTTCCAGAACATCGCAGATCGACTGGTGTATTGTGAACCTCGGAATTTTGAACTAAAGCAAGATGTTAGTCATTTTCGAAATTCCAGGCCATCGTGCAAGGCACACCCGTGTAGTGGCACGAAAACTTTCGGTTGCTGAGCTATGAATCAGCATTGTGCTTGCCCACTTTATCAGCACATCATTTGATGCAAATGGAGAAAGGGATAGGATAGTAGAGTACGTCGTGAGTGCTTCGTTGTGTTTTTTGGCTTTTAATGCGTCGTCGCCGAGTATTTCCAATGTCAACGAAAGTCGATTGGTAAAATCTGACAATGGAAATTCATTTCAGTCAGTTGACGGGCGAACTGCACAACAACCGACCAGTGAACCAGCTCATAAGTAACTTATTAGTTTCTATCACCTCTGTCGGGGTATCCATGATTTGAAGAAGAGATCGGGCAGCGTCCATCATGTGGCCCTCGGCATAGAAAGTCTCGCAGTGATGTTTCTGTTCGTGCACACGCAGAATCTGTGTGAGCCTGTCCCTTTCCTGAGTGGCATTCGAGAGCTGTTCAGCTAGTTCCTGGTTGTCCTTTTTCAGACGTGTAATTTTACTATCTGTGGACAAATGCGCATCAGTGAGGCGTGAGAAGGTGTGCACATTGACATACCAGACCTCTTCTTCCTTGCATCGAAATCGTCGAAAAGAGACTCGATGATAGTGTTGAAACTCTCTTCCCTCTGTTTGGATGTCGCAAGTTCGTCATGGAAATCTTGAAGGGCTTCCTGGAGACGTGTGATTTTGCTATCTAATGAGTGTGGATATCAATAAAAACATGTGGCAGGGCATAATGAGTGCACTCGGACTTTCGTCAAAAGGATGTTCTGCCGTAGTTCCCTGTGGCAGCTGGCACTTTCCAGTGAGTCATGAAATGACCGAGATCAGACAGTCACCCTACATATTCTGATGAGTTGAACTTACGTTGTCGACGTAAGGAGAAGAGAGGATATCACGGATAGTCTGAACGGTGATTTTGTTGCCTCCGGCCATCACCAGATCGTAGTTTGACGAGATGGCCATGCAGACGTCGGCCGAAATCGAATGCTCGACCACAGACCCGATTTGTTTGCAAGTAGAAGTGTCCCAGAAGGAAACCGATGAGTCAGCAGAAGCCGCAATAAATGTGCCGTTACTTGCTAGGGCGATGCACGTCGGACTATGAGTACTGTGGATGACCCATTTCGAGAGCATGTTCCCCGTGGCCACGTCAAAGTGGTGGATTTCCCCGTCAGAGGATAAGACAAATAGTTTCTTGCTGTCATTGGTCCAGGCGAGGCATCTGTTGCGAGTTGTAAGGGCTTGGATTGGAATATTGACGAGGATGCAACTTTCTTGACGGCTATATATCCGGACAGAAGCCTCGTGCCGCCAGGTGGCAGTGGCGATGGCACGTCCGTTAGGTGAAAACTTAACCGCCACCACGGAGAGGGTGTGTTCGAAGGGGTTGAGTAGCTGGCGGCCGGTGGAAAGCGACCAGATGCGCACGGTATTGTCATTTGACCCCGTCGCAATTTCGGTGCTGTCCGGCGACACGTCAACCGCATTCACATTTTGGCGCGCACCTGAGTCGACTGGAAACTCGGAGACTTTTTGGCGGCTCTCAGCATCCCATACGATCACGTGACCATCATCTGTCCCACCCACGACCCACTTGCTGTCTTGAGATACAGCGAGATCGCGAATATTCCTACCGTTCATCGGCATCCCTACCTCCATTCCATCTTCTACCCGCCACCGTCGAACCTGTCCTGCTGTGCTACCGCCCACAACGTAATTCCCGTCAATAGAAGGCACGATGGACCATATGTCATACTGGACTCGGATTTTAATCCGTTTTCTTTCCCCGCGAACGCTGCTAGAGGAGTTTAAGTGACTGTCTTTGATCGGTCTTTGGAGAGCTTGGTCGCCGTCAGTGTCTCCTCCAATTGTCCTGCTGGCGCAACTCACATTCTTGCCATCGCCGGACTCTGCCATCGAAAGACATGGTCGCGCAATGAAAGGAAGGACGCCCCGTACCATCTGGTATAAAACGTTCCTTTATCATCATGGAATCAGCTCGCACGCTGATTCATGCATTATAATTATCTTAGGCGCTTGCCCTCCAAGCTGTGCTTTCGAACTTATGGTTCCGGTGGTTCGTGCTTTGCGGTGCCTGAGTAAGTACTGATAGGCGCCTCTTGGAATCTCATCGTCAAGCCGAACATTTGCTACGAGTCCTCGAAAGTGCTCAGACACAGCGAGTGGTGTCCCCAACTGGTTGTCGTCGTTCTGGTCTGCATGCCATCCTGCGTGCGGTGGCTTGTAGCATGCACTGGAGACAGATATACTTCCCATATCACACGTCAGGAGTACACTTCAACGTTTGGTATTGTTTCCCTGTCTTTTCCCTTGTTCTTTCCATGCACCCCTATTCTATGGCTACAAGCCAGATGTCCCGAATATGGGATGGCTCAAGACGCACATTGCTCAAGCGTCTCGATCACCGTGCACTTTTCGAGCCCTCTCCCTCAGCACCTGTGCGTAGCCTCGCCTGATCTTTTTGGGCCAACTCAATTGTCCTGTGGAAGTTGCGCTCGTTCCCATAGGGTTCCATACCTTCGAGACATCTCCGCGTGTTCATGCTACAACAACGGCGGATGCAAGCGTTTGTTATTTCGATTCTCATTTTGATTCTTATGCGTGCTAACCGCCAGCGCGATTAGGTCGATCCTCCACATCCTGGCGGTGCGAACACCGTGCCAGGTGTAGTAGTCCCATTGTTGCCACTCCCTGCGACGTTCGATCATCACGAAACATCCCACTGGGTAGTGCTCTCTCGACGCATTGGACAATGGCTTGTTTTCGTTGGTGCTTATCCCATGTTCCCTCAGGGAAGACAGATCCCTTGGGACATGAGGGTCCCGATGGAGGGCACGTTTGTCGTCAAGTGGCTGAACGGCGATATTCCCATCGATGTGGGCCGTGCTGGGCGCGTGGATCCAGCCGTCGTTTGAGAGCAAATATCTCTATTCATCTGGGATAGATTCAATAAGCATGTCGCGCTCTTTTACCATCCTCTGTTTGTCTCACAACACATAGTAAACCCTCCCGCGTACGGTGTTTCCTGTATGGAATGCCATTATTACTATAAGCCTGCACCGCTGTTGTCGTGATCTCATCAATACGAATCGCATACTACACAATGCCTTAGGCGACGGTGACGGAAAAGGCAACAGGCCAATCTAGATGCTTTCGACGGATTCTATTAGCGCTCCACATCAAGACAACCACCTCCGCGGACTTCAGGCGGTGTGATCCCACAGCATGCAAGTTTATCCTATCATAGGTTGTGGTCAGTATCCCCTGCATGGTAGACAGTCATGACACATCCCCATATACTTGTCGATGAACGTCACTGCGTTTCAGTTTTTACTGTTACTGTGGTACACAATAAAAAAAAATAGGAATGTTCCATAGTTTGATCGGAACGTATACGACAGCGTAACCGTGGGTAATTGTGATATGTGCAAGTGCACCGCATGCCCTGACTTCGTGTCACTGCCTAAGGTCACTGCCGTACCCTTCGGCTGAACCGAATATCGACCCTTGCACTTTCAGGGAGCTGATATGCCACATGATCATCCATTTGGATGGTGATTGCACGACGCAAGATCTGTTGGAGCGGAGCTAACCTTGAGTAAAAAAAGGATACAGGCTGCCAGCAACTTGTCACCAAGGGGCAACATCATATACCACCAACCCGTGCGCAATCGATAATCAGCATTCAACACATCGTGGTGGTGGTGGCTTGGCTGGTTCCCTTGTTCCACAGTCATCATCGCGTAGTAGCGTTAATATTGGCTGCATGCAGGTCGCGTGCTTTAAGGGTGCATTTCACCGGGGTCGTACATCGTGCCACAATGATTCCTGGGAAACCTTGCAAGTGAGATAATGCTTGCGAATTGATACCGTGGCCCTCCCCGCTCTTGCACTACATACGGTGGCGCAGTGAGCCGTCTTCTACTAGGTTCCCTTTTCGCTACATTTAGTCGTCTGCCCGCCACTCATATCTTCAATCCTCTTCAGTGCTCTTGCAAACCCCGCGCCGCGATAGCAAGTTGTCTTGCAAAGTGACGTATCATCAGGCCTGTTTCGCTCCCCACTAGACACAACGAGCAACTTCTGCGCCTTCTCATACACCCGGATCGTGCCCATACAGCACAGTAGGCACCGCGACGAGGGTGACAGTGTGGGCGGAACAAGAACCAACCCCTGCTTGCCACTGAGCACACGAGCCACCGCGTGCAACGGCCCGCTCGCGGCATTACCGGACGATTGCTTACCATCAGGATCGGGTATCACACCCATCGTGCACCGCGCTCGATGTGGTGCGATAATGGCGTCAGGTGAGCACCGTGACGGTTATCAGAGCTTGCTCACCCGATCTTCTCTCCTTCCATATGTGCATTCCACCCTTTTCCCTTCTCTTCGCACTCCCCGTCTTGACCTGTGATAGCAAGCAGCGCACAGCCCCTCGGATTCGAACAAGCCCAGCCTCTACCGGGACGAGGGGCCGTGCGGTGTTCCATTACTTTCAGCAGCCACCTGTAAACCCACTAATCCTGCCGCTGGCGCAACTACCCCGAGGGCAAACAACCGTCCCTTGTTGTTCAAATCCGAGTTTCTACTCATGGGGGTGTCCAACGAGGAAACAAGATATTTGTGTTTTCAGAGATGGGTTCGCCCATAGACACACGCTGTGCATCGTCGCAAAGAGGAATCTGGACGGGCGGTATACCGACCAGAGCCTTTGTTCACATGTCGGGCAAAGGGCATCATGCGCATCCTCTCTGATAAAGAGCACTGCCAGCGATACGAAAGGATGATCGTGCTCGCCAAGATGTTCTGATCTCGCCCCAAGCAGCCAGCATTCCGCCAAGCCCTCGTCTACTTGACCAGCACCCTGGAGGCCAGCTACACTCTCCTTGGCACCGATGGTCATTGGTCCACCACCGCTGTCGCGTCGATCCTGGAGGAGACTGCGCGGATTGAAGGCCCGACAAAGAGCCGCACTCCTGCGCTGGGTTTGAATGGGCTCGGTTCTGGCGCTTGCGATCGATCTCTTCGGAGGCGATACATTGAAATTCACTCGTGTCCTTGCAGAATTCTACAATATCGTGGGTAGGCGGACACTTGGTCACTAATGTGGCCGGAACGGAACGCTTCCCTCTCTGTGATCACATACGTGCCACACACACAGTGCGAACTGTGTTGTACGATGCGATTGCCTGTCTGGCCTTATGGGCTGCAAACTAGCGACACAGGGGCATAGCCGTGCATCAAGACCATACTCGTCGTTAAACCGCTTGAAGACACTGCAACGGAGTGCCAGGTGCAGTTTGATGGGAACAAAAATGCAGAAGAAGGCGACGGTCAGACACGCGCGATGGACGATATGGACAAGATAGTGGTGAATGGTGTGCCAGTAGGGCACGCGACTGATTGCGTGCTGCACAGTGCAGTCCCAGAAGGGGTGGTGGGGAGAGTACCGGGGCTGCTCAGCTGGCGTGGGGGTGCAGGGAGGTGGAGAAAGCCGTTTGGTAACCATCGCCGCCAAAGAGGGCGCGAGCCCACCAGAGGAGCCAGGGATGTCCAAGATGTGGCTGAGGCTGAGGCTGTAGCAGGGCTATGCGTTGGGAAAGATTTACACGGAGACGGCGGGGAAATTCACGTAGCCGAACGTCTTTGCCCGCGTCTTGCTGAAGGCGAGAAGGGGATGGAACGGCCGTAGGAGAGGAAGGTGATGCCATGAGTGATGTCAGAGGCCAGCCAGATGCCAAAGACGAGGACGAGGTGAGAAAAACATGTCAAAATGCTCAAGTTCGCGCCGCAGGGGACGCACTCAAGAGCCGGAAGGACGACATGGACTGCCAGGCCAGGATCGGAGATCACTTTGAGGGGAGAGGGCGAGACTTGACACAGCTTTCGAGATGGCTTGCTGTGGTATTTGCGGGATTATAAGTATGGTAACATGCCAGTTCATTGTCCGAGTCGTTCTCACTTTGGACGCGTCACGTGTCATCAACACCGAGGGGGCTCCGTTCTGCAGCACGTGACGCCCCCAACTGCATTGGAAATCACGCGTCACTCGAGGAACGGTACATTGGTAGCGGCTGACGATTATTACAAGAATGGCTTACCCTCCTTCGTACGCACATTCCTCCCTTTCGCCTCCTCCCCCATATTCGCCGCCTCGCCGCGAGGTGGTACGTGCAGTGCGCAGCCACCGTTTGCCAATTGACCCCTGTTTCGTTTACTACAGGCGCGTCAACCACGTGGAGGGGGCCCAGCCGCCAGGGCAGGCGCTCAGCAGCAAGATGCACCCTTGCCGATCGACCCATCGTTTATCCACTTTCAGAGACCTCCCCGGAACACACTCAGACTATCGATCCCGACCTGGGGCGAGCTGCTCAGGGCCAGACCATGGGTGCCCCATCTGCGATTGGTCCGGATAACGCACGCCAAGCACCGGATCCGTCATTTTCAGCATGAGTATTTGCTCCTGGAGGTGCAAAACGAACTTACGTGGTTGGTACAGTTGTCAATGTCAGATTGGCACTCGCATGTCTCACTGGCTTGCTATATACAGCGAGACGCTCCACCTCGTAGCGGAAAGGAGCCCCCAGTATCCGCGCACGTCCCTGTTTACGTACACAGCAGAAGACACGCTTCACATCCTTTCCAACGAGGATTTGCCGAGATACACGGGATCGATGGTGTTGGCCAGAATCGCTTGGTCACGCAACACCCGACCTTTCTTTCAAGAAGCGCTCACAGTCCTTCTCATAACGAGCGAGTTCCGGCCTCGCTATACCCTCTTCGGGGACAACTGTTTTTGGTTCGCTGCCGTCGTCGCGGCGGTCTTGGAGAAATATCGTAAACCACAGACAAAGTTTCCGATAAGAGAAGGGCGTTCTCACTCGGTGTTCAAACACGCAAGGTACCTTCTCTGGCGGTCATACAGTCCGGAGGCTGTCCACTGGGACTCTCTGGAGATACTAGCAACGTTCTTTTGGAAGTGGACCGATAGACCTGGTGCAGCCACTCCAGGAACGGTCGCCAGACAAGCTGGAAGGAGGCGCCGACGTTCTTTGTAAACACCACGGACCCATCTACACTATCATATATGGACATCGTCACACGAGCGCTTGTATATTCATGCATTTAGCACGTGCCTATTTTTTCATCTCTCCTGCGTGTGCCACCTGTTTTAGGGCCTTGGATGTCCGTACAGTGCTCCCAGAAGCGGACGGTGAAGGCCGTTCGACAGCCAATGTTGCCAAAGAAGGTGTCGGTGCACGCGAACCCCCCAGGAGGA
>JBBPKK010000141.1:0-47781 GCA_038089215.1 Tylopilus vinaceipallidus
GCCGAGCCCGCTCCCCTCCTCGGCGCCCCGCCAGCACCCCTCGTCCGCCGTCCCCGCGACGCCGTCCTTGGTCTTGCGCTGATTCCCGAACCACCAGCGCCCGACCATGCCGGGCAGCAGCCCGCCAATGAGGATGGCGTACAACCCGAGCACCCAGATATTGTTCTTGCCCTCGACGATCCACGAGGGGAGCGCGATGCCCATCGACACCTCCTGCCGCCCGTCGGGGTGCCCGTAGAGTTCATAGTTTTGGCGGATCGTCTCGTCGGTCAGTCTAGGCCGTGCGGGTGAGCGACAAACGCAGGGGCACAGTAGCAGAAAACGACGCACGCCTTGTATGCCTTGGTGATGTCCACGAACCGGTTGGCAATCTGCTCCGCCGTCTCGTTGGCCGTCGCCTTGACCTTGTCCGGGTGACTGTCGGGACGTCGTCAGCGCACACGACACACGCATGAACCGGGCGCGGTACGCACTAGATTTTGGAGAGCTTTTTGAAGAGGGACTTGATCTCTTTTTCGGTCGCACCCTGCGTGCAACCGTGTGAGTGCGGCGCTGTCGACACAGAACAAGGGTACGCACGGCGGAAAGACCCAGGATCTCGTACGGGTCGTACACCTTGCTGACGGAAGTGGTGTTGAGCGCACGGTGGACCATCAAGGCCACGATGGCCCAGCCGACGACGAGAATGACGGTGCTGGGATGTCCCGTGAGCGAGACGCGGCATGCAACGCCCAGTGCGGCACACGCACCGCCGGGTGAGGCCGAAACGAACGCTTCGGTTGGAAGAGAAGACCTGCTGTCGGCGCTGGAGACATGCGTTGCATGGGCAGCCCTGGACCCGCTCCTCGGGGGGCTCTGTGCGGGCGGTCAGCGTCGGGCGCGTGCAGGAAGGCGGGGGACGGACTCGCGGACAGGCGGGCGATGGACGACAGAGAGAGGGGGACGAGGACGATGGCGAGGACAGAAATGAGAAAGTACGCGGCCATGCTGCCGCCCTCGTCATATTGGTACTTGGCCATCACAAAACAACGCGGACACGCACACGCGCCGACTTTTTGACGTGGCCAAATGAGCCGTGAGAAAATACAGACACCACGTGACAGTACACGACCGTACAATACCATGTCTACTACTGTCGTGCCTTGGCGGCCATCTGCGTCGCCGTCAGTTCACCCAGCTTAGCCGACGATCACCCGACGCACCAGGTTGAGCGCAGAACCGGCCTTGAACCACTCAATCTGGCCCTCGTTGAACGAATGCGCAAGCGGCATCTCCTGCACACAACACGTCAGCACCCACGTCATTCACTCCTCAGCGTACGCACATCCTGGGTCCCATCGACATGCTTGGCTACCAGCGTCAAGTGCTTGCCGGGCGCAAACGACTCCAGTCCCAAAATGGCCACCCTGTCGTGCGGCTGCACCTTGTCATAGTCCTCCGGGTTCGCAAACGTCAGCGCCAGCATGCCCTGCTTCTTCAAGTTGGTCTCGTGGATGCGCGCAAACGAGCGCACGATGATCGCCAGGCCACCCAGGTAACGCGGCTCCAGTGCAGCGTGCTCGCGAGAGGACCCTTCCCCATAGTTGTGGTCACCGATCGCCACCCACTTGAGCCCGTGGTCACGGTAGTAGGCAGCCGTCTGCGGCACGCCGTCGTAGCCACCGGTCACCAAGTTCTTGACCTTGTTCGCCTCGCCATTTTCTGCGTTGATCGCACCAATCAAGCAGTTTTCTAACCTCGGGTCAACATGCCACTCCGACACGATCACGGCCTGAAACGCACGGGAAATGTTCTCAAGATGGCCGCGGTACTTGAGCCAGGGACCACCAGCACTGATATGGTCCGTCGCTGCAGAGTGTTACATTCACCCACATCAACCACAGTAACGTTCACTCACTGCACTTGCCCTTGACCTTGATCAAGACAGGAAGATCTGTAGGCGTCTTTCCATCCCACGGCTGGAAGGGCTGAAGGAGTTGTAGACGATCGCTCGTGGGACTCACGGCGACAGCGACGGCAGCACGGTCTGCGGGAGGTGGCTGGAACGTGTCCTGACCAGGGTCGTATCCCCGGGGAGGAAGCTCATTGCCAGAGGGGTCCGTAAATTTGAAGGGCTTGCCATCAGAACCGACGAGGGTGTCCGTGACGGGGTTAAAAGTCAGGTCACCAGCAAAGGCCATCGCAGTCACAATATCCGGGGAAGCGACGAAAGCATGGGTAGCCGGGTTAGCATCGTTGCGACCAGTGAAGTTACGGTTGTAAGAAGTAATGACTGGGTACAACTGAGAAGAATCCTCGAATAAGCTAGGGAAACGACTTACTTGAGTTGACCTCGCCCTTCTTGACATCTTGTCTGTCCCACTGGCCGATGCAAGGACCACAGGCGTTCGCAAGGACGAGACCACCAGCCTTTTCGAAAGCGCCCATTTGTCCGTCACGCTCAATGGTAGCACGAATTTGTTCAGAACCAGGGGTAATGGTGAACTTGCTCTTGACCTGAAGACCATGTGCCGACGCTTCATTGGCAATCGAAGCGGAGCGGGACATGTCCTCGTACGACGAGTTGGTGCAAGAACCGATGAGCGCGACCTTGAGCTCCTGTGGCCAGTTGTTCTTCTTGACTTCCTCGGCAAACTTGGAAAGCGGAGTAGCAAGGTCAGGCGTAAAGGGACCGTTGATGTGAGGCTCGAGCTCGGTCAAGTTCTACTCCCAGACAGTCAGAAGGTTTACAAGACACCGAGAGTAAACACGTACGATATCGATGACCTGGTCGTACTCGGCGCCATCATCAGCCTTGAGGTTGTGCGAGAAGCGCTGAGCGTATTGGGCAATCTCTGAACGCTTGGTCGCGTTCAAATAATCGACCATGCGGTTGTTGAAGGGGAAGAGCGAAGTGGTGGCACCGATCTCGGCACCCATGTTGCAGATGGTTGCCATACCCGTGCAAGAGAGGGACTCGACACCAGGACCGCGGTACTCGACAATGGCACCTGTTCCACCCTTGACCGTAAGAATGCCAGCAACCTTGAGAATGACGTCTGCAACGCAACAAAGTGAGCAACAGAAATACACAGATCGGTCGGCCCAAACCAACCTTTGGGTGTTGTCCAACCGCCAATCCTGCCAGTGAGGTTAACGCCGATAACCTTGGGACACTTGAGCTCCCAAGGAATATCAGCCATGACGTCGACGGCATCTGCACCACCAACACCACAGGCTACCATGCCTAGACCACCCGCGTTGGGTGTGTGCGAATCCGTCCCAATCATGAGCCCACCGGGGAAGGCATAGTTTTCCAGAATGATTTGATGAATAATACCAGAACCGGGTTTCCAAAAGCCGAGCCCATACTATAGAATGTAGGCCTCAGACAACGCTGTCACGATGGAAGGAGAACGCACCTTGGCGGTAGCAGTGGCCAAGAAGTCATAGACTTCCCTGTTGATGTCGATGGCGCGAGCCAGGTCCTTGACACCACCGACTTGTGCCTCGATTAAGTGGTCACAGTGGACGGTGGTGGGCACCGCCGCAGTGTCCATGCCAGCCGACATGAATTGCAACAGCGCCATCTCCATTACGTACATAAGCACCTATCGGAACACGAGGTACTTATCGAAAAGGGCTTACCTGGGCGGTCGCATCCTGGCACGCTACACGCTACAAAAGACGTGAGCGGCACGCAAGCAAAGGAACAGACGAGACGTACATCTGGGCGAAGCTTGAGGTAGCTGACACCGCGGACGAGATCCTGGCCGTGAGGATCGTCCAAATGTCCGTACACAATTTTCTCCGACAGCGTCAACGGACGCCGCAACCTGGCATCGCAGAGCGTCAGCGGGGCGTCGCAGACAAGAATGAGGACGCGCACCTTTCGCGGACGATGGCGAGGTTGTCCTCGATGCGCTGATAGTTGATGTATGCGCCCTTTTCGAGAAGCGACATGGGAACCTTGGTATCACCGATGCGCGGTGCGACGGTAGCCATGCCCGCGGCGAGGGGGCGGAGGACGCGGAGGACATGACGGGATGATGGAGTGAGGGAGAGCATCGTCGGCGACGACACGGACGGTGTGTTGTGACTTGTTCGCCAGAGTTGAGGGAGGCTTTCCGGTCAATTCCGTCCGACCGTTGGTTTTATCCCGCAAGATTATGTAACTTTGGCCGGGCAGCCAATCGAATGCACCCTAATTACAAATCCTCCAAGACGGGCCCGACGGCGAGTTCTCAAAGTCCCGACGCCGTACTAACTAGTGGGACTTTGGCCGTCACGATAGTTTGGAGTACACAAGCACGCAGTCCCCGCATCCCTGCGATAGGGGTTATATTACCTGATTTGATTGTCGTTCTGCGCTACACCGCCACCTACTCACATCAGCTCTCGCTCGACCACCACACCGACCGCAATGTCCACCGCACACCGACCGACGTGGGACCCCGCCCAGGCCCGAGACGTCAAAGGCGGCTCGCGGCAGTTCTCCGTGCGCGACATGGCCGCGCACACCAAGCTCAAGTTCCGGTACGCCCGCCACGTTGCACCCACCCGGTGCACCCGCTCATCTTGCACGCGACAGGCAGCCGGGGCAGACCTCGACGGGCGAGGTCGCGCGGCGGGACCTCCGTGCGGAGCTGCTCGTCGCGGAAGCGGAGGCGCGCAACAAGAAGCGCAAGGCAGAGGGGAAGCCCGTCCTGCCGGGCGTGACGCAAGGGGCGGACGGGGCTGAGCAGGACGAGGAGGCGGCGAAGCGCCGAAAGCTGCTCCAGGAGGCGCTCGAGCTTGACAAGGATGACGAGGAGGAGGGGGAGGAGAAGAATGCTGCAGACGAGGAAGGAAGCGGGAATGCGGCCGGGGTGCCAAAGGACAATGACGAGGAGGGAGAGGACGATGATGACGACGACGATGAAGAGGAGGAAGATGACACGGACGAGCTGCTGCGCGAGCTGGAAAAGATCAAGCGAGAGCGTGCAGAGGAAAAAGCGCGCCAGGAACGCGAGCAAATGGCGTCGCAAGCTGCGCAGCTGGGGCAAGTACCGGGGTTGAACACGACAGTTCCAGGGACGTTTTCGGTCAAGCGACGGTGGGACGATGGTGCGCGTCTTTCTCTCCCTCGCTTGCATTCACATGCGGATCGCTGACCTTTGCACCGATGTCAGATCTCATCTTCAAAAATCAGGCGATGAATCAAAAAGAAAGGTCGGGCCAGTTCGTGAACGACCTCCTGCGGACGGAGTTCCACAAGTGCGTGTCTGTCTTTTTGGAATTTTCTTCGTTGACTGTCTTCTGCCTAGAAAATTCATGGCCAAGTTCATCAAGGCAAGTGTCATGGTTTTGAACGTATGCATGGACTGGGACGTTGAACACCTTTGCAGTGATCCGACGATAATGTGCCGGTTCATCCTCACAGGATACTTGATCAGGGAAGGGCAGGCACTAGATCTGCCGTAGCTATATACTCTGTATGACCCACCTGCTCAGCGGATTAGACACGAATTTTGGGCATGTTGGCGTGACTTAGGGGGGGTGTTGCTTGATTTGGCTGACCTCTTGAACAACGTCCACCGCGCAATGCGGGTGAAAATATCGACCAACCCACCGTTGCCTGTAATTAGGGCGTGGTTCCCCATCGCGCCACCATCCGCACACACCCATGCACCGACGCAGACCATTTCTGCCTTCAAGTCCCTCCTGTGCACCTCCCTGCCTGCTTTGCTTGACGTCTCACCGTCCTCGTTGCGCCTGTCCATTGATGATTTCGAGCTGCTTGATAGCACCGAGCTCACCGTTGTGAGAGACGGTGATTTGGTCTGGTGAGTCGCTCGGACCCTCATTTCCAGACGCTGACTGGCGTGCAGTGTAGATGCGCTCGACACCCTACCCGTCGAGAACGCGACTGCGCGCGTCCTCGCGGTCGACCAACGTGCCTCGCGGATACTCCAAACAAATTCAGAGCCTGAAATGTCTCGCAAGCGGAAACGACGCACGCCAACGCCGAGTTCGTCGGACTCCGAGTCTGACAGTGAGGCCACGTCCACATCCGAGTCAGAGTCGGAGGAAGAGACGACATCGGAATCAGGGACGACATCGGATTCGAGCGATCCGTCGCGTCAGACAACGTCGTCTTTACACAAGGCAGAGGCGGCCAAAATTCACGCCGAGGCGCGTCTGGAGGTGACGGCGTCTGCACAATCCAAGCCACGCGTGGTGCCGCCGTACGCTCATGTCTCTATCTCTGTCACCCTCAGCTGATGCGATTATTTGCTAGTTTCACCCTCGTTCCTCCTGGGTATGGTAAACCACAGACGCGATCGCGGAATCTACGACGGCGACTGAAGCGGATACACGAGCGAGAGGCAGGAGCTCAGAGTGGACCCGTGTCTGGTGCGAATGCCATTGCCTCGGGCGAAAAGACGGCCATGCCTCGCATGACTGACGCCCGCGAGGAGGTACAGGGCACGACCGGCCTCATGTCGCTCTCGCTGCGCAACAAGAACAAGGCGAAGAATTTCAAGTCGCTTATGAACAGACCGCTTCCACCCAAGATTACATTTGGAGACGAGGAGCGCGACGGATCTGTATCTGCTTCTGGTGCGATGGCCACGCCCGAGTGTCCGACTCCGCCTATCGGCTCAACGCAGTCGCTCACACGAGGTGTGCCCCAATTGATACCACCTTCGTTACGGCCATCGCTACCCCCAAACCTGTTTGTAACAAGCATCGACGTCGAGGCCGGGCTACACAAGAACAAAAAGAAACGCAAGATGCGTGTCGAGTACGGAGACGAGCTCGAGGCTGAAGAGATCACGCTCGACTATGGGGACGCTGCCGAGACGGAAGGCCCACCAGGAACGGACGTGGACATTGAGGGGCTGGAGACGATGGCAGAGAAGCGATGGGACGCGTTGGAAAAGCCCACGAGGGAGAAGCCGGCCACGCCTGGGACGATCGTTGGCTGCAAGGTCCGTCTTGTCGGATGGCTGGGCTCGCCCGCTGACGTCACCGCAGGCACTGGGCATCAACCCCGCGACCTACACGCCTGAACAGCTGCTCACGCTTGGGCGCGTGGTGCGGTGTGGGAGCGATTCGGTGGTGGTTCGGCCGTTGCGTGCACGTGAGGCGGTGTCGTTTGGTGGGCCGGTGGATGACTCAGCAGAGCCGGCCGACGAGGGGCACACGTGGGAGGACATCGAGGGCGGTGATTGGCGGATAGTGGGCTGATTGCGTCGCGCTTCGGCTTCGGCTTCGGCACCGCAACCCGGTTTCACCCGGGCAGTCGACTTTGGTTTTTAGTGTCCCGCGTCGTTGTCGTCTCCATCGCTCTGGGCGTTCTCGACGCCCCCCGCATTATCCTACCCTATCGCTACCCTGTAATCACCCACCGCGGCCATGCTCCCCAAAGTCGCGAACCACCTCTTTCTCCACACCTCGCGTGCCGTCGCGGTCGTGCAAAACCAGTCTGGCGCCCTCCGAAACGTCCTCCAGTCTGGTCCTGCTGCGGGTGCGGGCTCTTCGTGGGGCAGCAGCGCCGGCGCTGGCCCAGGCGGTGCCAAGTTTCACGCCGGAGGCAAATTCTACAAGGGGTACACCGTACGTGTCGTGCGACCTCCCTAATTAGATTGACACGCCTCACCCGCGTCACGACAGGGCGCCGGCCGTGCCATCACCCAGGCCAACTCGTCTGCGACCCAGGATGGCGCGTCAAGACCAGACGACGACAAGGAAGAAGTCAAGCCTACCCTTGTCGCCCCTCGTTCAGCTCCCTCCAAAGGACCCCGCACGCTCGCACGTCGCCATTCTTTTTCCCTCCCTGCTGGTCTCCATGACCACGACCATATCGGCTCAAGCGTCTTGCACACCGTGCAGTTGCAGCTCCGTGAGCGGCATACCGCTGCTGCCAGCAAGGACCAGCAGGGCGAGGCGACCCCCGAGCAGGAGCAACAGGAGCCACGCCCCGTTACCGCTTGGTCCTCGTTTGCTCTCGCACTCGAAAACGCGTCCTCGAAAGAGGACACGGCGACCGTCTTGCAACACGTGCAGTGGTTGATTGATGCTTCCAAGGAACCTTCATTGTCGTACTCGGAGCCCACTTTCCTCGACTTTAACCATGCACTTCGCGCGCTCGTTGCCATTGGCTCGGCAGCCAGCGCAATACTCATCCCACAGCTCTACAACGCCCTCCTCCAACGCGGCTTCAAGCCTAACCTGGGCACATTCATCAACGTGATCGTGGGCCTCACTGATAGGGATCGCGAGGTCCAAAAGTGTCTCGACGTGCTGTCCTACCGTGCAAAGCGACGACAGCTGGCTACCACCGGAAACCTCGATGAAGTCGCGGGCGAAGAGGCCGAGGTCGACGAGAGACAGAAGCTGCTCCTTCTCGCAGAAGACAATTTCGCGACTGCCATGCGCATCTTTGATGTTGCTTGTGCTGCCGTCCCTCAGCAGACATTAGGTGTCACTGCAACCGCACGACCGCTGGTTGCACATCTTCCCATCGGTGTTTACCACGGCCTCCTGCGCTCGTGCGCCGCACACGCCAACATCGATGCTGCCATTCGCATATATGCGCAACTCGAGGCCCGGTCGCGTCCCCTTCCTACCGACCTGATGTTCTACTATTTGCTGTGCACCTACGTCAATGCAGGTGATCTGACGGGTGCCAAGGAGATCTTTAAGGAGTTCAGGGATCTTGGCGCACGGGGGTTGGTGATGGGGGTCGAGCGACAGTTCCCGATTCAGCTCAGGATTTGGAACAAGATGATTCAGGGCTATTTCAAGGCTGGACAACCAGCTGGTGCACTGCGTCTGTTGGAGATGATGATGGACAACGGGAAACCCGAGAAAGGTGAGACTTGGTTTAACTCTTCACTGAGCGGTGTTGACGGGCATGCCAGGTGACTTGGCATCGATTCCGTCACCAGCCCCATCGACGTTTACGACGATTATCAGTGGCTTCTGCAACCCTTCTTCAGCGGACGGCGCTTCCAATCTAGCCAAACCTGACATCAAAACCGCATTGTCTTGGTTCGATCGCCTTCTCCAGCAACCTGCTGCATCCGGACACACCGACGAACCCGCTCAAAATCCCTCCCGTCCTGACCAGATCTGCTGGAGTATCATGCTAGATGCTCTCGTAGAGGCATCCTTTGAGCAACGGGCTTATCTTGCAGAGCTCAATAGGCTATATGATGTCTTTGTCGACTGTGCCACAGAGGATGGGTTGGGCATTAAAGTTCCAGACACGCTCATAGTTCTGGAAGCGAATCTCTGTGTCCTGGAGGAATTCAAGTCTCGTCAAGCCGAGGCAACGGCAAGTGAGACCGAGGAGGCGAGTCGTTCTGTCGGCTTCATCGGGAAGCACACTCGTAGGGTTGCCAACCAACTCATGTCCGTCAAGCCTGGTAAGAGTCTTACCAAGTACAAGGCGACGACGACAAAGATATTGTCCGGCTATTTGGATGCCATCCTGGCTATCTCCCCACCCGCTGCTGCACTCGAGCATGTTCTGCCGTTCACTTCCCTCATTGCATGGCTTGGCTCCCCTACCCCCCCTTCGATCGCCTACCCTCTTGTCCACGCCTACACATCTGCTCCTCAGAAGCTTACGTCCGTCTCTGATATAGAGACGACCGTCCAATGTGCACTTTCACTTCCAGTGAAGCCCTCGAGTTTAGATGTCCCCTCAGATCCCACGTACACTGGCTTGATGCCATTGTTACAAGCCATGAGTGACACGGAAGTAGACTTGCGATTGATATCCGGCAAGGTGCAGGTTGCTCTGACGGAAGCTCTTTACTCCAACTTTACGGACCGTGAAGTTGCTCGGTTTTTAGATGGTCTGTCATCGTCTTTTGATCGCCTCAGGATGCCTCTTGCGGAGCGGACAAACCAAGAGAACGGTGTTCCTCGTACGCCCACTTTACCCTCGCCCTCCCCTGAATTTTCTCCCCCTCCGACTCAAATCATCATTGATGCGGAACTCAGCCGTCAAATTGATCAGTGGTTCCCTTCAAATCCATCGATCACGGTTAACGACAGCTACAACAATCTGCAAGCGGCCATCTCCGCGAACCAACCTCGCTATCCCCATCCGGCCACTCTGGGTAGACTGATTAATGGGCTCGGACGCGCGGGCAACGTTGCTGCAGCACGGTCAGTATATGCCATCGCTCAGCAAGTTCTCTTTTCTCCCTACGTTGCCCAGAACCCTACCTGGCAATCTCAGGCGTGGTTCCAGATTGAGGATAACATGGTGATTGCCTACGCCCATGGGGGTGACATGGACACTGCGTTTGCGCACCGGACCCGGATAACCGCTGCGGGCGGTGTTCCTTCCCCCGACGCGTATGGTTCCTTGATCGAATGCGTCAAGGATACCACGGACGACACCTCGAATGCGATGGCTCTCTTTACGGAATGTCAGATGCTGGGCACGAAACCCAACGTGTACCTTTACAACACCATTATTTCCAAGCTTGCCAAGGCGCGCAAGGCGGACTTTGCGCTCGAGCTGTTCCAGCAGATGAAGGCTAACACGTCGTTGCGCCCCTCGTCGATCACCTATGGTGCTGTGATTGCTGCATGCGCGAGGGTGGGCGATGCGGTGGCCGCCGAGCAACTGTTTGCGGAGATGACGAGCCAGCCCAACTTCAAGCCTCGCATTCCGCCTTACAACACGATGATGCAGCTCTATACGCATACGAAGCCGGACAGACAAAAGGTGCTTTTCTATCTGAACAAGATGACGGATGCCAATGTCCAGCCTTCGGCGCACACGTACAAGGTAAGACGTTTGTATTTTCTCTATTCGCTTTGTCTGAGGTCTGTCCTAGCTCCTCATTGACGCCTACGGGACGATCGAACCTGTTGACGTGGCTGCCATGGAGGCGACCTTCAAGGAAGTCGAATCGAACCCGCGCGTCCGTCCTCAAGGCACTCACTGGGCGGCCCTCATCAATGCCTACGGCTGTGTCATGAAGGACGCGGACAAGGCCATCAGTGTGTTCGAATCCATTGCCTCTCACCCTTCTTCCCAACGGAGTTCTACGCCCCTTCCCGATGCCGTTTCTTACGAGTCTCTAATCAACGTACTTGTGACGCGCAAGCGGATGGATCTCGCACAGGAATACCTTGCTCGACTGCAAGCAAGCGGCGTGCACATGACGGCGTACATTGCGAACCTGTTGATCAAGGGACACGCTGCCGACGGTGATATCGAACAGGCGCGGGCCGTCTTTGAGAGTTTGGCAGATCCTGCGAGCGGTGTGGCTGCTCCTGGCAACCATGTCCCACACGATTCCGCCTCCCATTCAACTTCACCGGTATCGCCTAACTCGGTCTCGTACAGAGAGGTGAGCTTTGTATGCGTGGTCGTGTTCGATCATGTGCTGAGCGTTTCGACGTAGCCGTCGACGTGGGAGGCCATGTTCCGCGCGGAGCTAGGCAACGGTGACCGTGATCGCGCGATCGCGCTGCTCGAGCGGCTGAGACAACGGTACGTCGTGTGGGCGTTTTCGAGTCCATCGTCCTGACCGCATCGTTTCAGACACTTTCCCGAGGCGGTGTATAACCGGATACGGGGCATCATGCTCGACGACGCGGTCGCCCCCTGGGGCCAGTCGCCGATGCAATCACAACCGGACTCGCCCACGTCGTGACGGGGGTCCCATTGAAAAAAAAATGCATTTGTTTTGGTAATCTGGTTATGTCGCATCCACACCACGCACGTATCTTTGTTCCGCACGCATTCGATAATTATCCATGCCGTTCGACCCCCTCACCCAAAAAAACGCGGACAAACGCCATAGACCGCCCCTGTTCGACTAATCGATTCTGACCTGGCCATTTTTGCTGGTTATTTAGTATACCGCGCATGATTTGTATATTACACTTTTGTTTTCGTTGCTGTATCATACCAAGAATAACCACTTATAAGTCGTGATGACGCGGGAGATTGACAATATTGACCCATTTTATCAGTGCCGTCATGTGAATAAGATTTCCCTCCGAAATGCTGTTGGCACCTCCGACTCTTCTTTTCCCGGCCGCTCCGAAACTCCGGAATCCGAGTCAGCAGCCCTCCTGCAGTAACCACTCCGCGTTACTTACTAGATCCCATTTCTGTTCTTTTGGCACCTTCTGCGCCTCCTGCTCCTTCCGCTCCCTTTTCTTCCTCTTCTCCGCCAACAGCCCCTCCAGAGCGATGGCAATCCGCTCCCTCACGCGGTCTCTCGCAGCCTCCTCCGCTCCTGCTGCACGGGAGCTCCCCGCCTCCGCGTTTGGCCCCCTTTTCGCCCTCTTTTTCCTCTCCCCTCCACGCGGCGACTCATCTACTCCCCTGCAGGTCACCCGTGCCTTAACACAAGCGGCGCACGACGTCACCCTTGTGCCGGGCGGCGGTGCCTCACAGTATAGGTCCTTGAGCTGGCACCGCTGGCATGGTTCTTTCCCCCAGCGCCTCCGTTTCCCCTCTACAGTTCTCCCATTCTTCCTCTGAGCATCCTCTTCCTCATCCTCTGACACTTCAAGTACCTCCTGTGTATCGCCATTAGCTCTGCCTCTCCTTCTTCTGTCGTGCTTACCTCTTGCTTCCTCTTTTCTTCGACCTCCTTGTCTAGTTTCTCCCTGTACCTTCCCTCCAGCTCCATGATGTACCGGCGCTCATCCATGCGCAGCCTTGCATGTTCTTCTTCCCCCTCCTTCCGCTTCTTCTCGTGCTTCTTCTGACGACACTCCTCTGCCTCTTTCCGCTTCTGGTGCTCCTCCGCCTCTGCCTTGCGCTTGCGCCTCTCCTCCTGCCGCTCTGCGTCCCTCTTCGCCTTCGCCTCTGTTTCACGCCTTCTCCGCGCCCTCAGCCCCTCGAGCTCCTTGCGGAGCTTCTCTTCCTCGGCCGCGATCGCAGCGGATGGGTCGGGGGATGGGCTGCGGCTGCTGTTATCGCTGTCAGCCATGTTGGAACGGTGGTGGATTGGGATGGAGTCTCTTCTGGTGTGGCCCTGCCTTTATCCTCGGCTGTGGTCACTTTTCAGACACCGACTAGTCCATGCTGCATCCGAGCCACTCCATTATTCTCCTGACGGTGGCCCTTTCGGACGCTGCTCGGGCAAGTGTGCCTCCGTCGTCGTTATTCCTTGGCGTCCTCTCCACAAGCTGCCGTGAACTGAACTGGTGAGCTGAACTAGGAATGGTGCCTACCTCGTGAAGGTCCGGGGCGGAGCCAGTCCGAAGAGGCGGTCAGGCCTTGGCGGAGGCAAGCGATGGGCGGGAATACGTTATGCTGGGTCCCAAAATGGGTTGGCGCTGGACTGACCTCGAGCTGCAACGCCGGAAAAAGTGTGGCTGCCGGTTTGCGGTTGGCGAGTGTCCGAGAATGGGGGCGAAGTCAAACTAAATAGTAGTAGTTGACCAGCCTAGAAGTCTCGTACATGTCCAGTCCAACATGTGTACCACACACCTGACTGCAAACAAACATGCAACTCGGTCACGCCAGGAAGATCGGACGTGGTTGGCCAGAAGGTGTCGGTGTGGCCCCAGTGCTCGCCACGAAGGGGATTACGATATTCTCACCTATTCCCGACGGTTAGCTTGCACTGAACTAAACTCGTGACTCAACTGAACTCCGCCTCATAGTACCAATCGCTCATTGGCATTCCCGATCACCCTTGCTCTGCACTTGCTGCCGTCCCAATGTGCTCCATCTGACTTTATAAAAGACTCGGAGGTGTTGCGATATCCGGCATCTTCCTCTTCCTCCGTCTTCATGCCTTCTGTGTCCCTTCTGCGCGCTTGTCACTGCGGTACCGAGATCAGCTCTTGAATGTACGCCTCTCGCCTTTGTGCCTGTTGATGCTTTTTTTTTCCTTGACGGCGCTCTCGTTTCCAGTGCGATGCCCTGCGCTCCCGCGCCCCACCCTGCTCTGTGCCGCTGTCGGTGTGGTGTCGATGTTGTGTTGCGGTTCGTGCAGGCCTCCAGCGCGGATGTCGGTGACGCTGGCGGGCCCTATAATTCAGTCAGCACGACCTCTGGCGCACCGGACGCGTCGGTGCTCTCGCTCGCTCGCCAGTGCACTGCGTGTGATTTGTCGTCTCGTTGAGGCGATGGCTCGGACAATTCTAGCCACACTGCGTGGTGATGCGCGTGGATTGTAGGTGCCAGCGACACATGTGCCGCAAGCACGGCCGCATTGCAGGCGGGTGTGTCGTGGGGTCACCGCGCCGTCGATGCCAGAGGACCGTTCGTCGCGGGAGGCGTGTCCTAGAACAGTGTGATGCCCGCTTTATCCTCGATGACGACCGTCGACGCGGACGCTCGTGTGCGTCCATCCCCTGGCGTCCACCCGCGCGTTGGGCGGGCTCGGTGACACCAAGGTCTCGATGTCGCATACGCGCCCTGTGTGGTGTCCATGCACGCGATCGTCACGGGACATATCTGCAAACATGTCCTCGTCGGCGCCCATCCTCAACGCATGTTTCCCCGGAAGAAGACGTTTCTTGCCATTGTCGACCTCCATGGTCAGTATTTCGGTCAGTCACCGGTCCTTGTCCGAGGTGCGGCTGGTGGTTCCAACATCAGGACCGGGTGAGCTCAGAGACGTTAGCAGCAAGGCAGACGTGAGTCCCTCTGTGAGCATTGATATAGCCTCTTGCATGTGCATGTGCATTTCTCCCGCTGACCCGTTCCAAGTAAAACGTGTCTGGAACCTTTGTCCCAGCCTCACTGCCGCATCTAGGAGGTTTGGAAGTCACTATAACAGAGTGGTGATCATACGTGCTGTGATTGACGATACTTCTGTGTCTGCGAGTCGGTCGTGTGTTCGCGATGGCCAAAGTACGGGCGCACTGCCCCCGAAACTGAGTTTATGGCGACAAACATTCAACTACGAGGGAAATCGATAAGGACGGGCAAAAAGCGAGACTAGGTTGAAACGCCAGTCGTGGCCCACTTCACTGTACATCTTGCGTGCAGCGCGTGTCTTTTCCTCCTGTGTATTAGGTCGCAGGTCAGAGAAAAATAAATCGGATGAAAGAGTTATTTAAATGCGTTTGTGCGACCCAAAGAGACACGGGACTCACTGCAAAGACACGAGATACATTCTGGATGGTGATCACTTCTCCCTGTCCAGCCATTGCAAGATGTTGGTCGTCGGGTGAGAACGCGATTGAAAGTATGTCATAAGGGAAATAAGTGAAACCAATCCAGGTGTTTGTTGATATGCCCTGAAAGGCGACGAGACGGCCGGAGGAGTATGCAAAGAATTGTCCATGCTTCGGTAAGGCGATGCGCGAGAATCCACTGACCCCGGAAATCGGACACTCAGTGACCGTTGATCCGGTGAACGCGTCGATTTGCATGGCCATGTCATTGGATACGACAAAGAGGTGACTGTTGAGCCAGGAGAGACCAGTGTTGAAGTATGGGGCTACCCCTGTTCGGATGTCGACGAGCAAGTGGCCATTGTTGCTGTTCCAGACTCGAACGGAATCCGGGGTGGCTGTCGCAATGCGATCGTCTTGCGGCGAGTGTTTGGCTGCGATGACCGAATCCTTGTGGCCGAGTGAGAGCACTGCGGAGCGCGTGGCGAGGTCGAGGACGGTGACTGTGCCGTTATTTGATGCAGCAACGAGTCGAGTCGAGTCGGGTGAGAAATCGACTCCGAAGATGTCACCGTTCTCCTCCTGCTTGAGGATTTGTTCGTATGTCGTCGTATCCCACACAAACACTCTGCTCAGCAATGTCCCCGCTGCGATCCGTCTGCCATCCTTCGAGGCAGCCAGGCACCGGACACTCCTCGCTCTCATGCTTGCCACTTCTTTACCGTCTTCGACTTGCCACAAGCGAACCCAGCTACGGTCGCCACTGACGAGATGCTTGCCATCGATGGTAAATGCCACCGCATATATGACACTGGATACTGATTTTTTCTTATCCTTTTATCAGCGTCATGCAGCTCCAGTTCATCAGTACGCACCAATCATCATGGACGACCTGTTCATCAATGGCACGGTACAGCGGAGAGGTGTCGAGAGTTAATCAATGAACTGCAAGTGCGTTGATCCTGTGCTTTCACCCGTTCCTACATATGGGCTGATCAGTCGCCTCGTGTCTCCGGCGCTTGCCAGACTGCTGTTCTTGAATCTGACGCCTGCCATCATGACGGACTACCTTTGCCTTCGAAAACTTTTTTGCTTCCAATGCGACCAAAAGCCCATTCAATGATTATATAGTACAATAAGGTGATCTGGGAATATGGAGCAAACACCAACAATGAGTGCAACTCGGGGGGGAGTCGCGCGCCCGCACCAGTGGTAAACCTGTATTTGCGAGACACCCGAACATGATGTGTTACTCTCACCAGCAAAGACTGGTTGTAACGTGGTGGGTTGGTCCTTCGTCGGAAATGGACGGGTGATTGTAACGACGAACCTATCTTTTCACCCCATAGGTCGATCATAGCATCCCAGTCACGAGTGAGTCCGAGGAGGCCGGGAATCCCACAGAGACTCGCGTGGTACGAGAATCCGAACGACTCCGAGCATGAACAGCTCACGGCTCCGGTCTGGAGACGAAGGAAAAGGTAGTTGCCTGAGACCGAGAACCACTGATACCTGTCCCAGGCCGCAGTTCGGACCTGTCCCACCATAGGCCAGGGCTACGAAGAGTAAGCAGGACGAGGGGGACAACTTGGCCGATGCACTTGCGAAACTCTCGGTCGGGTTCGCTGGATCGGATTCGGTCTCCCTCCAATTGTCTCAAGCAGCTCTCCAGGTATCCAGGCCTTCAAAATCTACAGTCGCAGCAAGCCAAACGATAAACTCCTCACGCCTGCCACGTGTACTGGTAGTGTCATTGTGATCGCAAAACCTGACGCGACAGACACAATGTATCCAGAGCACGTCGTCATTGAAATCTATGATCCCCGCTATTTGGATGTCAGGTTGGGTAAGAAATCCTTGTGTTCGTCGTGCCCGTTGCGCATTGGAAACGAACTGGCAGCCGTAAGCGCGCGCTCGGAAAATGCCAAGGTTCTCTTTTCAGCATCTCCGCGGCATCGTCTTTCAAGCCAACCCCGAAGACCTGAACTGACCTGGTCAGCCATGACGCTATTCGGGAGAAATTCTTCTCCCGTTTTTGTGATGTCTGATACACGGAAGGATGAGGACGGAGAGTTGGCAGATTTATCCACTGGCTGTGGGTGATTGACATGTACAAAGCTCAGAGCGACACTATACATATCTCTAATAAGGGACACCGGAAAGCCATGCTAGCAAAAGTCCATGGCACGACACTATTCGACGACGAATCTTCAAAGGAATGCAAGGACATGCATACGTCGTCATAGCACGTCCAGAATGCGCACCCCATTGATCAGCTTATTCAGTATGGTGGGCGAGACCTCCCCAACCTGCACTGTAATCAGGCTGTCCGTCGCTACCCGTCTGTATGCAGCCACGCTGCCAGGGTTGGGCGCGAGCAACAGCGCGCCGAACGGCTGCCGCAACCGAACTAGCGTGCCGAGTGCGCGCATCTGCTTGTCTGCCTGTGATACGGAGGAAGGTGGGAGGAGAGAGTGCACCTCCGCAAGGGACGTAAGGGAAGGCGCATCCACCGGAGATGTCTTGTGCTGGCTGCCGAGAGACCGCCCGAGGCGAGCAGCAAGGCGTGACACCCGCGATGACTTTGTTGCAAACGCCATCTCAGAAGGGCCAAGAGGAGGTGGCGGCCCGCCTGCCAAAGGAGACAGGTCATCTGTACTCTCAGCCTGTTCCTCGGGGACGATATCCATTACATTCCCGACGGGCTGTCGATCCAGAAGAAAATCGATCCAAGGGTGGACGAGGTAGAGAGTGTCCCATCCATGCAGATACTCATTCGTCCTCATTTCAACGACACCGAGGCCAGCTGTTTGTGCACGGAAAACCCACTCTGACTCGTTCTGAGAAGTTGACAGAGGCCCGAGTTTGAAGGTGATGCATGGAAGCTTCATTCGCTGTCCTGTGAACAGTGGTACGGGGAGCCCTTCCAATTTATCATACAGTTTCATGATCAAATTGAAGCTGAGTGGGGATGTTTGCAAGTCGGCAGTGAGGGCGTCAATGCCACCACATGGGACAGATGGAGGAATGTGCGTTGATGGCAAGTGGCTGAAGACAGAGATGTCACCTGGGAAGCAGCTGTTATAGCTACCAGGTTTTCCAGTCCAGGCGAGAATACTTGTGTCTCCCGAGCTCGTGAGTAGCTGTCCTAAAAGTCGACCAAGCGCCTTGTCCCCCTCACCATACACGACGGGCAACGAGATGGAGAATATGCCAAGGAGTGAGTAAGCTGCATCCTCAACGTGAGTTGTCTGACGCCGTGAAGCTAGACATAACTTCTCTCGAATGTCGTCTAAACCTGGCTGGAGTCCTATCAACGCTCGAGCAGAAATACTCGTTGCCCCCTCCATCTCTGAGATAATTATAGGCGATTCTTTGTGATTGGAGATGTCCAGATCCAGGTATGGTTTCCAGTCCTCGGTGTAGAATCGGACGACCTTCGAGGCATGATATTCCTGGAACGTCCAGGCTCGCGTATTCCAAATACTCTTCATGAGATCCCCACGTCGTGCGGGCGAGCGAACTCCACAAAGGTGAACGATCGTCAAGGCAGAGCCCTCATACCATTTGAACATGGCAACGAGGGCTTCCTGGAGTACAAAGTGGTCTGCTTTGTTGATGCAACATGTATCGCTCCATGCCCAACCAAACCCAGCATCCCGTACAATCTTGCAAAACATTTGAAGCTTGTCATGAGTGAGAGATTCCTCGAGATCGTACACGACAATGTGTACGACCTTTTCAAATAGAGGTTCATTCTCTTCCCACTTGTGCGAGAACGTGGCGTACCGATAGTACTCCGTTACGTACTGCTTGATGCGGGCGTGGTCAATGGACGTTGTCATGGAGGACACCAATTCCTTGAAGAGTGGGAGGGACTCAAATGCGGCGGCCTGTTCGGCCTTGTTGCAAAGGCGGCCAGAGATAGTGTTGATGAGCACTCGCGGTGAGTCACGGGTAGTATCCTGAATAGCCAAGCGGATTACAGCCCTCGTCTGTGCTGGAGTTACATATCTGCAATGAAGTTCTGGAAGAAGTGTCAGCGAGAATATCTGGCATGATTTCGATACCCTTGCCTTTGATCTCTGGGACACGCGACAGTGACATTTTCGAGAGCATAACCTCGTACGTATCTATTGCATTGTCGTAGTCTGCCAATGAATGGAGGGCGGCATGCTTCCTCTCGTAACCCCAAGGAGATGAGGGTTCGAGCACAATCACCTGATGATAACAAGTCAGGCGGTTTGACACATACGATGCAACGGGCCGCACCTCGTTCGCGTCATTTAATGCATCCTGCCATAGCCCCTTTGCCATATAAGCTTTGCTTCGCTTGACTGACAAGTTCTGTAGAGAAGGCGGGTCGAGGGATAGTGCAGCAGAGTAATGAAAAATGGCATCATCATGTCGTCCTGCACTTAGTGCCGCGTCTCCGTCATGCTCTAGCTTGCTCGAGCAGCGACATCTGAAGTCTAACATACAGTTATCACATAATTGACGTCGCATCAGTGCACCGTACTCGGGACTACGCACCGAATATCCATTCTGCCTGCCCAACATGTACCGTCCCGTGCTCAGCTAACTCTTCAACCATTTGGCAGAAACACTCGCTAGCGCCGGCCATACGGTGGTTCATCTCAAGACGTTCACATAAAACTCGGTATACCATGAATCTCGGCAGCATGAACTCCAAACTGAATGTTAGCACAACATGGACACCACATGCAAATGGAAACACTTACATCGACAGCGGAGTTGAGAGCATCTTTCCACGACCCAACCGTCAGCGTTGAATTTGCCCATTCACGCAAGAGCGGGTAGAGAGTCTCCGCATCCAAGCTTACAGTTTCCCAGTTGGCACATCCAGCATCCTTTGAGGGAATAGAAAGACATGATCGTATGAAATCTGGCGAGAATGGTTGAATGCGTGACGAACAAACAGGCAGCACAAAACTTACGGGAGACCCACTTAGTAATGGGTCTACTGATGTAGACATCGTCGACAGTACTTATAAATTCTAGCAAAGACTTTCCTGCTTCCTCCACGCGACCCACAGCGTAAAGGGCCTCGCAGAGACCCTGCTGAGTCATGATCTCGAGATCCTCAAACTTCCATCCAAATATCTGGCAAGGATGAAGACCAATGATCACACCGAGTTAATGCGACAGTGTGCTTAGATATGCAGGTTGCCTTACCAGCGAAATGGCAAAAAGGGAAGGCCCCGCGTAGTGACGTATTTTGGTTCGTGCGCGCTTGAATAATTCGATCGCACCTATGTAGTCTTTTTTCTCCGCACAGGAATTGGCTAGGAGCAAATACATGTATGCCTGGCGAGAACGAAATCGTGGAAACTACCACGCAGAGATAAACTAGGCACGCACCTGAACTTCACAACATACCGGGTCAAAACGGAGTGTCGCAACGAGGTCGCGGATACGAGATATTGCATCGTCATGTTCTCCGGCCAAAAACACAATGATAGCCTGAGTAATCCAACGAACTGAGGAACAGCCGACTTCGACTGCACAGAACACGAACCTTGGTGAGAAGGAGAAAACTAATGTGAGTTGAATGGAAGTGCTCGAAAGCAATGTCGCAGGTGCGATATGCCCTGTGCTTTTCCCCCTTTCCCACAAGTGCTACACTCTTTGCGATATAACCCATGACGGATGGCTTAGTTTCAATGGACTTGGTGTACATTAGCATCAGCACATGGAGGAGTGGTGTAGCAAACACCTTTTCAGCATTGGTAATAGCAGTATCATACTGACCCAAACGAACTAGAATGAGAGCTCGACAGGCAAATTGATGGCTGTGTGTTTCTGGAGCAAAGGGAGTTAGAGGAGTCAACAACTTTTCCACATCCACAAGCCGATCATGCTTCCACGCGTCAAGGGCAGCTCTGTCGATCCGAATGTCCGGTTGCTAGGGTGCGAGGCCAGGTGGCAAGATAATCAGAATAAGTGAGTTATTCAGATATGCTATGTTATAACGCGTAGTACTTACGACGACACGAGATAGATTCTTGATAGTAACTCTCCCACTGCCTGCACCAATTGCGATGAACCGGCCATCTGCAGAGAGTGCGATCGAGTACACGTCATCAAGGCACTGAATGACATTGAGTTTGGCTTGTGTCGACGCGTCCCGGAACGTGACTCTCCGGTCCGTAGAGTACGCAACGAATCCCTCCTGAGGCGACAGAGCGATGCATGATCTCCAGTCGGTACCTGGAGCAACGCATTCCCAGATTGTCAACCCAGTGGAGGGCTCCAGTTTTACAATTTTATTGTCGGATATGATGGAAAGGTGGTTGTTGGACCAGAGGAGGCCTGTGTTGAACCGGGGAGTCACGTTCACTTTGATTTCCACGAGTAAGTGGCCATCGCTGCTGTCCCAGACTCGGACAAATTCATACGTGGCTGTCGCAATCTCGTCACCTTCTGGTGAATATTTTACAGCCGTCACCCATCCTTCGTGATGGCGTAGACGTAGCATGTTTTTGTGGGTTTTAATGTCCCACACGTTGGCTCTATTTCCACCACGCTGACTATTGTCCAATGCCACGAGTCGACTCGAGTCTGGAGAGAAATCGACTCCGCAAACAATGCCTAAGCCAAAGTTGTCAGTAACTGGGACTCTGGCCCTGCCACTAGGCCCCTCGAGCTCAAAGACCTTTGAGTACTTGTTGGTATTCCATACAAACACGCAGCCGGGGTATGTTCCTGCTGCGATCCACTTGCCATTCCTCGAGGTAGCAATGCAAAGGACATTCCAAGCCCTTAACGTTGCTATTCCTTTGCCGTCTTGCACGCGCCATACTCGCACCGACTCTATGTCAGCGCCGATGAGATGCTTGCCATCTGCTGAGAACGCCAGTGCTCGTACTTCGCTTCCGACGTCGATTTCCACCAACGGGGTCCGTTCTTGTGTTGGGGTCAGCGGCGTCCGTGACCATTTCTTTTCTGCGTTCGACTCACCATTCATTATCAGCGAGCTGGTCATCAGCGATGCAATGTGAGAATGACTAACGCGTGCCGAAGGAAATTAAATGTGGTACTTGGCCTGCCATGGCTCAGTATGCCTTTTTACATTGTCATTGGTGACAATTGTTGATACAGACCAATGCGTCACCCATACTTTGGTGCCTGCTCACTAGCGTCCAGAACACGTGGGCTGTGTGCCCAACACGTCTACTCGGATTTCAGTTCATCCGAAGTATCACGCAGATATGTTTGGTGAATAGCCATTTGTAAGGTCTGCGGGCCACCATCAGCTATTTTCAAGGTGTGCTTAACTTCATCACGGTCCAAGGGAAATTTATTATCTCTTGGTTACCTTCTTTGGACATCGTGGCATGAGCGAGCGGGGTCGGGCAAAGCGTGCAGCACTTTCGGTCAAACAGGGCAGGTGGAGCAGTAACAAAGGGCCTGCCGGCATGCCTGAGACCCCACAGCAGGGAAAGTCATGAGCACCGAAAATGAACTGTTTGAAGTGTACAACGGCGGACGAGCGGGCAGGTGGAGGCGCGGGAAGACTCGGAAGAGCACGTGTGCTGCTTACCTACGCTCGTCCGAAGACCAGTGCTCGGTGGCACTGCTCGTGCCCCATGCTGTGAAAGATCAGATATTCATTTCTGCATTGCAGATACTATGATGTGCATGCAATATACTAGACTGGCACCAAGATACATATATCTCCTTTGATGTAGTAGTACGTGCTCAGCACGACCACTCACCATCATTATCTGACCTGTTTACCACTCCAAGTTTAGAACAGAGTTGGTAGGATCTCTAATGCAACAAACAGATGCCGGTGGGAAGATAACTCTCCTCGAACTACGACGTGCCAGTGGTCCCAATCCACCTGTGTCACTGGCACTGCCTTTGTCAATGTTGTTCGTCTATGGTACAGCCTTTGATCTCTCCCACAAAGAAGAGTGTATTGGGTCATTCATCTCCCGTTTTCCCATCAGGAAAAGTCACCTGGCCTATCTTGTCGATCAAAATGTATTGCCTTGGGGAATATATGACAGTGGGAAGGAGTTTGAGGTTGTGATGCATGATCAGGTTGGCAATTTTGGGGCAAAGAGTTAGCATTTTCACAAACCATTGTGCTAGTTACAGAGCTAAACTCTTGCCAAACAGTGATCGAACCTGGGTCCTCGATTTCGTCAGCTCTGCTTACATAAATGCTTGGTATCAAGACAAGTCAGTGGAGAATTTCTGTGTTGTGCGCCCCAAGCATCATTGGATACTCCTATGTCCACGGTAGAAGTATCCAGACACAGATAAGATGGAAATCACAGCGAAAAAAAGGCCACCTGTCGTAGGGAGGTGCTGGGAAGTTAGCGGGTGACGGAAAGAGCGTGCATGCACTGTAGGTGGTAGCAAAGACGGAGTCCGAGACATAATGATGGCAAGATGAACTGCGAGACAGGAAACGAAAAAATAATTGCTTATACGGTATGCACGCGAGCCCCTCAGTACTTCAAGTTACTACTCATTCGTGATACGAGCACTGGAGGCTGGAAACAAGGTGAGATGCCAGCCAACTTGTCACCGCCAGTACGACAGCTAGCCCGACACGGAGATATTGCTATTAACTCTCCCACTGACTCAGTATTCGCAGCATCTGCCAACTTTCTCTACGGTCATCTACAAGACGAGCTGCAACTGAACCTGAACACACCCCGTCACGTTGTGGGCGAGACCCAAAGCTCGGGGTGCTTGTAATTTAAGTAATGATTCCAATCGGCTCGTCCAACAGAAACCCAACTTGACGCTGGTATGTTACCTCGGTGTCGCGCTCGCAGACCAAACAACTATTTCACAGAGAAGGAGCTGGAGCCTCTCCTTTAGTCGGGCGACTTCACGTTGGCAGTTCATTCACGCTCGCGAGTCACGATGCACGAAGGCAAGCCCTGCTCGGAAAAGGACCTATCTCCAGGCGAGCAGGGCTTCATCTACTTTGGATTCATCAATTGCCCCGACATCTGCCCCGCTGAACTCGACAAGCTGGGGTGTTCCTCAAGCCCTCGTGCTCGTTGTCCACCCGTCACACACATTCAATATGTTCACCATGCTGCCCGTTACAGTCGAATCAAAATATCTTCAGCCTGTCTTTATCTCTGTCGACCCAGCTCGCGACAACACTGTTCAAATAAAGAAGCATATCGACAATTTCCACCTTCGGATAGCCGGGCTTCCAGGTCTTCCCCCACCGTCTTGTCTGTCGGCATCCATGGCCGGACGGGAGATGTCGAGCCCATTATCTCCCATTCAATTTATGCCCAGCCCACGATCGGGTATTGTTGTTCCATCATGCATAGTAATTGTAGGTGCGCTCGCCCAGCCTTTAAACTACAAGCCTCACAGTCCAGCTCTGTCCCCGACATGGTCAGGGCGTGATGCCTCCCACGGGCCATCCAGGCCACACACGCTCCTTTCGGGTTGCGTGACGACGCGTCGTCGGTCCCATGCAGTTCCAGAGTGGGGAGCGGGGCCTGCTCCAGCTCTTCCTTGGCATCAGGTGATTGCACGAAGCACACGGACTTCCATTAGCAATTAAAAGTGTCAAAAGATCAGCCCATGAGCATCACAGCCTTCCCACCTATGCTAGTTTGTCCAGGAATTGAGGAGGTTGACATGGAAAGTGTGATTAGAGCACAGGTAGAGGAGAGGAGTTGTCGAATAACTCAAAGCTCGGCGGAACCCTAGATGTACTTCGAAGTGCGATCTTAGTTATACTACATACCTACCTCACCAGTTATGCATAGAAAAATGCCATCACGCTCACATGTCGGAACTTGTGAGTTCTCAGGTTGAACATTTCTTTTTGAATTTTGGTATGACAACATCCAAGGAAGGACACGCAACCGACAAATTTTGCATACATAGTAAAAGAAACCAGTATTACCATCGGTGAACCTAAGCTGTGCCCCTGAATGCGCGCTCCTCCGGGGGTCAACTCCAGCCATAGGGAAGAGTGGGGTGAAGCCTAGTGAAGAATGATACATGGTGGTCTGATAAAAAAAAAAATAGTGCAGACCCAACGAAGAGAGGCATAAGGCCTGGTGTGGAGTGATGCAAGAAGGAGCAATGCCGGGCAGACAATGATGCGAGCCAAAGGGCCACTGTGTGATGGCGAGGTGGGCCGGTTCCCTGCTTGAATGTGTTTTCGGGGCGCGGCGTAGGCGGGTCTATCCAATAGCTGTGGGCGACTGGCATACACAAAACCCAGGGCCTTAGTAGGATGCCATACGTGTTCCGGGTAAGGCACAGCAGAAAGCCACACTAGCAAAAGTCCACAGTACGACACTATTCGATGACAAATCCCAAAAGGAATGTAAGGACATAGACATGTCATCATAGCACGTCCAGAATGCGCACCGCATTGATCAGCTTAATCAATATGGTGGGCGAGACCTCCTCAACCTGCACTGTGATCAGGCTGTCCGTCGCTACCCGCCTGTATGCAGCCACGCTGCCAGGGTTGGGCGTGAGCAACAGCGCGCCGAATGGCTGCCGCAGCCGAACCAGGACGCTGAGTGCACGCATCCGCTTGTCCGCCTGTGACACGGAGGAGGGCGGGAGGAGAGAGTGCGCTTCTGCAAGGGACGTAGGAGAAGGGGCATTCACTGGAGATCCTTTGGACTGGCCGCTGAGAGACCGCCCGAGGCGAGCAGCAAGGCGTGACACCCGCGATGACTTTGTTGCAAACGCCATGTCAGAAGAGCCAGGGGGTGGTCCGCTTGTTAAAGGGGACAGGTCATATGCACTCTCAGCCTGCTCCTTTGGGATAATCTCTATTACATTCCCGACGGGCTGTCGATCCAGAAGAAAATCGATCCAGGGGTGGACGAGGTAGAGTGTGTCACATCCATGCAGATGGTCATTCGTCTTTATTTCAACGACACCGAGGCCAGTTGTTTGTGCACGGAAAACCCACTCTGGCCCATTCTGAGAAGTCGACAGACGCCCGAGTTTAAAAGTAATGCACGGAAGCTTCATTCGCTGTCCTGTGAATAATGGCACAGGAAGCCCTTCCAATTTATCGTATAGTCTCATGATCAAATTGAAGTTGAGTGGGGATGTTTGCAAGTCGGCAGTAAGGACGTCCATGCCAGCGCCCGGGATAGACGGAGGAATGTGAGTGGATGGCGGGTGGCTGAACACAGCAATGTCACCTGGGAAGCAGCTGTTAAAACTACCAGGTTTTCCGGTCCAGGCGAGAATGCTTGTGTCTCCTGAGCTCATGAGTAGCTGTCCTAAAAGTCGACCAAGCGCCTTGTCCCCTTCACCATACACGACGGGCAACGAGATGGAGAATATGCCAAGGAGCGAGTAGGCTGAGTCCTCAATGTAAGTCGTCTGGCGCTGCGAAGCTAGACATAGCTTCTCCCGAATGTCATCTAAACCTGGTTGGAGTCCCATCAACGCTCGAGCAGAGATGCTCGTTGCCTCCTCCATCTCCAAGATAATTGTAGGTGATTCTTTGTGGTTGGAGATGTCCAGATCTAGGTATGGTTTCCAGTCCTCGGTGTAAAATTGGACGACCTTCGAGGCATGATATTCCTGGAATGTCCAGGCTCGTGTATTCCAAATACTCTTCATGAGATCCCCACGTCGTGCGGGCGAGCGAACTCCACGAAGGTGAACGATCGTCAGGGCAGAGCCCTCATACCATTTGAACATGGCAACGAGGGCTTCCTGGAGTACAAAGTGGTCTGCTTTGTTGATGCAACATGTATCGCTCCATGCCCAACTGAACCCAGCATCCTGTACAATCTTGCAAAACATTCGAAGCTTGTCATGAGTGAGAGATTCTTCGAGATCGTACACGATGATGTGTATGACCTTTTCGAACAGAGGTTCATTCTCTTCCCACTTGTGCGAGAACGTGGCGTACCGATAGTACTCCGTTACGTACTGCTTGATGCGGGCGTGGTCAATGGATGTTGTCATGGAGGACACCAATTCCTTGAAGAGTGGGAGGGACTCGAATGCGGTGGCTTGTTCGGCCTTGTTGCAAAGGCGGCCAGAGATGGTGTTGATGAGCACTCGTGGCGAGTCACGGATAGTATCCTGGATAGCTAAGCGGAGTACTGCCCTTGTCTGTGCCGGAGTTACATATTTGCAATGGAGTTCTGAAAGAAATGTCGGCGAGAATATCTTGCATTATTTCAATACCCTCACCTTTAATCTCTGGAACACGCGATAGTGACATTTTTGAGAGCATGACCTCGTATGCATTTATTGCATTGTCATAATCTCCCGATGCATGTAGTGCAGCATGCTTCCTCTCGTAACCCCAAGGAGACGAGGGTTCGAGCACAATCACCTGGTAGTCATAAGTCAGGAGGTGTTGACAAATACGAGGCAACGGGCCGCACCTTGTTCGCATCATTCAGTGCATCCCGCCATAGCCCCTTGACTATATAAGCTTTGCTTCGCTTGACTGACAAGTTCTGTGGTGAAGGTGGATCGAGGGATAGTGCAGCAAAATAATGGGAAATGGCATCATCATGTCGTCCTGCACTTAGTGCTGCATCTCCACCATGCTCTAGCTTACTTGAGCAGCGATATTTGAAGTCTGATATAAAATTGTCACAAATGACGTCGCATCAGTGCACCGTGCCTGGAACTGCATACCGGAGACCCATTCCGCGTGCCCAATATGCATCATCCCCTGCTCAGCTAACTCTTCAACCGTTTGGCAGAAACACTCGCTAGCGTCGGTTATACGGTTATTCATCTCGAGATGTTCACATAGAACTCGATACACCATGGATCTCGGGAGCATGAACTCCAACCGAATGTGAGCACTACATGGATATCACACGCGAACAGAAAAAACTTACATCAACAGCGGAGTTGAGAGCATCTTTCCACGACTCAACCGTCAGCGTTGAATTCGCCCATTCACGCAAAAGCCGGGGGAGAGTCTCTCCGTCAAAGCTTACAGTTGTCCAGTTGGCATGCCCAGCATCTTTTGAGGGAATGGAAAAACATGATCGTATGAAATCTAATAAAGGTGATTAAGTGCGTGACGAACAAACAGGCAGCACACAACGTACCCGAGACCCACTTGGTAATGGGTCTGCTGATATAGACATTGTCGACAGTATCCACGAAATCTAGCAAAGACTTTCCTGCTTCCTCTACGCGGCCCGTGGCATGAAGGGCTTGACAGAGACCCTGTTGAGTCGTGATCTCGAGATCTTTGAACTTCCATCCAAATATCTGGCAGGGATGAAGACCAGCGATCGCACCGAGTTGCCACGTGTGATTAATTATATAGATAGCTTACCAATGAGATGGAAAAAAGGGAAGGCCCCGCGTAGTGGCATGTTTTGGCTCGTGCGCGCTTGAATAATTTTATCGCACCCACGTAATCTTTTTTCTCCATGCAGGAATTGGCTAGGAGCAAATACATGTATGCCTGACAGGAACTCGATCGTGATTATTACCGTGCGGAGGCAAATCAGACACATACCTGAACTTCACAACACACCGGGTCGAAACGGAGCGTCGTGACGAGGTCGCGGATACGACATATTGCATCATCATGTTCTCCAGCCAAAAACACGATGATAGCCTGAGTAATCCAACTCGCTGAGGAGCAGTCAAGTTCGAGCACAGAGAATACAAACCTTTATGAGAAGAAGAAAACTAACATAGGCTGAATGGAAGTGCTCAAAAGCAATGTCGCAGGTGCGATATGCCCTGTGCTTTTCTCCCTTTCCCACAAGTGCTACACTCTTTGCGATGTAACCCATGACGGATGGCTTAGTTTTAATGGACTTGGTGTACATTAGCATCAGCACATGGAGGAGTGGTGTAGCAAACACCTTTTCAGCATTGGTAATTGCAGCATCAAACTGACCCAGACAAGCTAGGACGAGAGCTCGACAGGCCAATTGATGGCTGTGTGTTTCTGGAGAGAAGGGAATTGCAGGAGTCAACAACTTTTCTACGTCCGCAAGCCGATCGTGCTTCCACGCATCAAGGGCAGCTTTGCCAATCCGAATGTCCGGTTGCTAGGATGCGAGGCCACGTGGAAAGGTAATCAGAACAAGTGAGTTACTCAGACATGCTATGTTACAACGCATAGTACTCACGACGACACGATACAGATTCTTGATAGTAATTTTTTCACTACCTGCACCGGAGATCGCAATGAACTGGCCGTCCGCCGAGAGTGCGATCGAACGCACGTCATCAAGGCATTGGATGAGATCGAGTTTAGCTTGCGTTGACGTATCCCGGAACGTGACTATGCGGTTTGTAGAGTACGCAACGAACCCCCCTTGAGGCGACTGAACAATGCATGACCTCCAGTCGGTACCTGGAGCAGAGCGTTCCCAGGCCGTTGACCCAGTGGAGGGCTTCAGCTCTACAATTTTATTGTCGGATATGATGGAGAGGCAGTGGTTGTTGGACCAGAGGAGGCCTGTGTTAAACCGGGGAGTCACGCTCACTTTGATTTCCATGAGCAAGTGGCCATCGCTGCTGTCCCAGACTCGGACAAATTCATACGTGGCTGTCGCAATCTTGTTACCTTCTGGTGAGTATTTTACAGCCGTTACCCATCCTTCGTGACGACGTAGGCGGAACATGTTTTCGTGGGTTGCGATGTCCCACACGTTGGCTCCATGCTTATCATTGTCCAATGCCGCGAGTCGACTCGAGTCGGGAGAGAAATCGACTCCGCAGACAATGGCAATGTCATTCGACTTGAAGGTTCCGGCCCCCTCGAGTTCAAAGACCTTTGAGTACTTGTTTGTGTCCCATACAAACACATAGCCAGGGTATGTTCCTGCCGCGATCCACTTGCCATTCTTCGAGGCAGCAATGCAAAGGACATTCCAAGCTCCCAGCGTTGCTATTCCTTTGCCGTCTTGCGCGCGCCATACTCGCACCGATTCCACGTCAGCGCCGATGAGATACTCGCCATCCGCCGAGAACACCAGTGCCCGTACTTCGCTTCCGACGTCGATTTCCACCAGTGGGGCCCGTTCTTGTCCGAAGATCAGCGTCAACGCGGCTACTTCTTTTCCGCATTCAACTCACCATTCGTCATCAGCAAACTGCTAGTCATCAGCGACGCAATGTAAGAATGGCAAACGGAAGCCAAAGGGAGATAGTCCAAGGGCAATTTATTATCTTTCGTCCACTGACCATCCTGTGGCATTGAATGTAATGTTGGACAATGTACAGTACGTCCGTAGTATTAGGTCATCACACAGCCACACGTGGTTTTACACGCCGTACCCACAAGACCTCTCCCTCAGTTTCGTTACACGAGCTGAGGGTGAGTCGCACTCATAGTTGTATCATACACTATACTAATTAGTTATAGGACTTACGAGTCCTCTACCTAGGTACATAATATAGTTTCGTTACACGAGCTGAGGGACTTACGAGTCCTCTACCTAGAACGCTCGTTTTTATGTAATTCCACGCTCATGCTGTGAGATATCAAGAATAACTCTCCCAATCTAGAATAACCAATCCACCTATGCCACTGCCTTCATCAATGAGGCTGTTTATCTATCGTATAGCCTTTGACCTCTCACACAAAGACAGGTGTGCTGTGTCATTGGCAGGTCGTCTACTAGCCCACCCTGTTGGTCAAAATGTGTTGCCCCGGGGAATATCTGACGGTAGAAGGGATAATTTTAATCGCCCTGCCCATGTGCGCGGCGGCGGCAGCAGCACGTTTCCATCACTGTAGCCTTGCCGGTTCTCCTCTCCGAGGCTATCGGTCCACGTCCGCCTCACCTCGCCTATTCCACTTCGTTGCCCCACTCTGCTCCTGCAGCCACCAATAGGGTGACGACGACGGCGACCGCCGTGACGCGATGGCACTAGCTGCGTGTCCACAATCACTCGATTGCAATAGGGCGAGGACATTCACCACTAACCAGCCCCCTTCACGTTCCCTCGCGCGTTCTACTCGCTTCCCCCTTGACCTCGTGTGAGGGCCACCACAACGACGCGGCGTAAGCGCCTCACACACAGAGTCCAAGTGGCTTCGTCCTGCACTTGCGTCGCGTATACTCACCGAGCAAGACGGCAACTATCTTAGCGAGACGTCGCAAGGCCAGGGCTCTGCTCGTGTCATTCAAGGCGGTCGGGAGATGCCTACACAATATCTCCCATCCTGCACTAGCACCGGTTCTTGCAAGTACTTACCCCATGCCTTGGCAGTGCGACCACAAATTACGCACGACGCCACTCTTCAATAGCTTGTATCTGCTCTACCATGAAGAAATCACGCACGAGGATGTCTTCCAGGTGGCTACAATGTCCCACCCCCATCTCCTCGTTTAACGTGCCGCTAGATCGAGGCTAATCTCGATGACACCACTAGGGAGTTCAAAAGATCCTTCAAGCACGTGGCCTCCCGATCAATATGCTAAAGCTGATCTTATCCGGTGCGTCCATCTCCGCCGATCCCCACGTATGGATCCCATCTGGAGATCAGACAAAGTGCCCCTCGATATCGCGACCGTGGCATCATGCAAGTTCAAGGCGACGGACTGTTTGGTGCTTATGACGATAATCTCCTGATCAGCTTCTTCTCGATGTATCCCACACAGGGCTGCCTCACCACCTGACATGCCTGCGACATCTTCTCGACAACGGTCTTCTGGGGTTACCACTACCGTGGAAGGACCCCCGGCTGCCGGTGCCACCAGAGATCCACCTGACGCGCTGACACAACAAACGACGGCGATAGGCCTTAAGCGCGATCACATCCCACGCGCCCTGAGAGCGAGCCAAAACAACCCCGACCGCGCGATAGACCCGCCTGCTCTTGGGAGGCCGCCACGTGCATTAGAACGTCACGGACGCCGAGCCCAACCCTGGCCACAGGACATGCTCGAACGAGCAGACCCCGCTGACGCACCCGCACCAGACGCCCCCCCCCGCCCGTCACGCACCGCGGGGGACCCATCGCAGCTCGGTCCATGGCCTGCGGCGACGCCCCAGGCAGCCGCGCGTCTACTCGGCTTGGCTCGCGCGGTGGTCGCACGGGGTCGCGGCGGCACGGGGACGAGGCGGCAGACGACCGCGGGCGGTGGGACAGTGCGTCGCGCTCGGGTGGCCGCGTGATCGGGCGAGTCGGGCCTGTGTCCGCGTGTACGACGCGTATGCGACCCACGCTCTGTTGGATGGCAGGGCAGCGCTGTGTGGTGGACCGGGTGGGGAGGGCGCTGTCTCGATGCACTGCGACCTCGTGAGCCGCTCTTTGCCGTGCACCGTGTATGTACAATGCAATATCAAGGCGGTTTAGGAGCGGAAGGCGGGTGTATGCGATTAGTGCGTGGACCGTACATACGTCGACGTCTGGTCTGCACACTCGCTCTGAGCCAAGCGACACGGGACAGCTCAAGGCCACACAACCCAGCGCCGATCCGAGCAGCACATGTATAATTCGACGCCGACACAGAAAAACACCCAGGACGACATGTACCTCCGAAACCACGTATATAAATAACAGCGTAGATACACCCCCACCCCCGGTACCCAGCAACCCAGATCCTCCCATTTAATCCAACCGATCGCCCTTGGCATACCGCTTCTCCGCCTCCCAGTCCGGCGGTGCGTCGTTCAACACGCTCCGCAGCGCCATGACCACCGCCCCGATCAGCCCGAGGACGGCGAGCGCGGTCACGTACGGATGCGCGACGATCCCCGCTTGCAAGTCCACGAGCGCACCGTTGAGCGACTGGCAACGCACACCCGGCGTGAGCACCAACAGGGCCAGACAACAACCAAACACAAAACGACGTACGCGCACGGTCCGCTCGAACACGTTCTGCGAGTGCCGCGGCGTGGCGGTCCCCGCGAGGACCGCCTCGAGCGCCGACGCGACGCTCACCGCGTTCAACAGGATCGGGTACCCCGCGCCGTCCTGGGTGTAGTACACCAGCCGCTACCGAGGCGTCAGCACCCCCTCCCACACACACCGTGCACGCCGCACCTCGTGATCGGCCACGACGACCGCGGGCTCGGCCGTCGCCCGGACGCCATACATGTCCTTCATCCACTTGCCCCACTGCCCCACGTCCATCCACGTGAACACGACCTCGCGCCCCCCTGAGCGGGCACGCATGCGCGACCGCCACTTGCCCGCAATCTGGCGCAGCTTATCAGACACCATGCGCGCGTGCCCGTCCGGCGTGGCGACGATGACGACGAGGGGCTTGTGTGGCGCGTACATCACCTGCTGGAACACGTCCTTGGAGAGCTCGAGCGCGGACGGGAAGCGGTGGACGTGCAGCCACGTCTTGAGCGCCTCGGCGTCGTGGGTAGGGTAGAAGACCGAGACGGGCTCGCGCGCGTCCTGGTCTTTGAACGCGAGGAGGGCCGAGGGCGTGTTGGGCGGGAGGGCGTACGTGTGGAAGAGCGCCGGGGCGGTGGCGACATACACCGGGGGCGCGCCGAGGAGGAACTGGGTGCTCTTGGCAATGTCGTTCTGTGGCGTGCGCGTGAGCGACGATGCATGAGCCCGCACGAGAGACGCACCACGATGCGTTGATCCGAGGCGTCGTGGAGGAACAAGTACAGCACGTCGTGGTCGTGCACGACCTGCGCCAACTGGGACGCATCGATCGCTTGCATCGTTCTGGCAGCCAAACGCCATCAGTTGGAGGTCGTCAAGGAAGCAGCAAACGCACGGATCGGAGGCCCTGTCTGCAAAGGCGACGAGCTGGTCAAAGGACCGGCCGCCAGTGTACTCGGTCTTGGTGCTGTGGGCATAGTAAAACATCATCGGGAAGCCGGTGACGCCCTGGCTGGTGCAGAGCGCCTTGTGCTGCTCGCAGTCGACCTCGGCCACGTTGAGCTTGTGCTGCATGCGCTGAGCGAGCTGGGTCCACGTCGGGGCCAGTTTCTTGCAGTGCCCACACCTGGGGGGGAGGGACGTCAGGGCCGAGAGAGGGAAGGGCACGCAGGACCTGACCAGGGCGCGAAAAACTTGATGAACACGGGCCCTTGCGCGAGGAAATTGTCAAACGATTGGACGTCGAGTGCGACGACCGTGCCAGAAGGGTTGGCGTCCGTGCGAGGGGTCTGGACGATGAGTGCGGCGGTGGGCGACGGCGTCGAGGCAATCACGTTTTCGTTGTCCTCCGTCGTGGGGGTGGGCGTGGGGGTGGGCGTTGGGAGTGCCTCCTCGGTCACCGACGTGCCCTCGCGCTCGGCGTGCTGGTCGAGATACTCGACGAGGAGGTCATAGTCTCTGTCGGCGTTGTACGTCTCCACGAACTCGCCGTGGCGGTAGAGGTTCATTTGCGGGTATCCGGCGACGCCGTTGTCGTTGCAGAGATCTGAAGAGCGTCGGGAGAGTGGGACGGGCGGCATGCGGTGGAGACGTACCGCCGTTGAGTGCGCAGTTGACCTGGGCGAGGTGGACGCCGGGGTCCTGCATGGCCTCGAAGCGGCTCACGACATCGTTCCAGGTCGGCTCAAAGTTGCGGCAGTGGCGACAGTAGGGCGAAAAGTGCTCGACGAACCTGCGCGGGGTCGGTGAGCTGGCCAGGGCGCGCAGTGTGCCACGCACCAGACGCCGGTCGCGATGGCGTCCTTGAAGTTGTGGGGTGTGAGCACGGCGGTCGGTGCGGCGCTGGCGCCGACGATGAGGGCGAAGAGCCAGGGGAGCGGGGGGTGAAACATGGCGGGGAAGGCCAAAAAAAAACAAGGCACGGGTCGTGTGAGCTTGATCAGTACCATGGAGCTCCTCGAGGTCTACCGGTGCCCCGAGTTCGTCAACCCGGTCGTGTTCACCGCCAAGTTCAAGCACGTCACGAACGCGGCCAGCATCCGCGCGCGCATCGTCAGGGCCGCCACGATGGAGGGCCCGGCGGGCGAGACGGAGCGCGAGGCGGTCAACTTTGCGTTCATCAATGGGACCCTGGTCAGTCGCCGGCCTCGTCGTGCGCGACGCTGGTGCTCATCGGTCGCGGGCAGATCACGAGTCCGCTGCACCTGCAGACGGCGGCCATGCAGGCCCTCTTTGCGGACTCGGCAAAGACGATGCGGACGAAGACGGTCCACTCGGAGATCATATGGAATCTCAACCCAACCAACAACGTGCGTTGGTCGATGCTCACGCCTCGACGCGTGTGACGTGCTCGCCAGATCACCGAGGCGTTTAGGCGATACGGGGTCTCGGACACGACGACCGATCTCATCGTGATGCATGTTGCGTCGTGGGAGCGAGAAGACGTGCTGGAAAAGATGCGTGCGGTCGTCGAAGGCGAGCTTGATCTCGTCGCGAACGTGTGCCAGACGACGGACTGGGACACGGTCATCCAGGCGAGTGGTCCCGCCCCGATCTCCAGCCAAATGCCGACGGTCGCGCAGCACTACAGGCTGGACCAGGAGCCGGGGCTCGAGGGTCTGACGGGGCGCACGCCAGAGGGACGCGCGACGATCGACAACATTGTGATTAGTTCCGTCGCCATGAAGGCCATCGTGGCCTAGTCCCACCGGGTGTGGGATTGTTCGCCTTGCCAGACCGTTCCCTCGCCAATCACGGGCGATCTGTGCGCACTCCGACCGCGATCGCACGGCCATGCTCCTGCGGGGACCTCGCGGGCAGTGTGGGTGTGCGAGTATGGGTGTAGGAGATTGAATAGTCGCGCTTGACGTGTTTGCATATCTGCCGCTGTCGCTGTCGCCTGTCCTCTGTCGCTCCTTGTATTTTATTTTTCTCCCTGTCGCCATCGCCATGTCCACCGGTCGCCCCCGCAGACACTCGGGCTCCATCGCCCCGCCCGCTCTGCGCCAGCTCGCAGCCGAGGACGGCGCCGGCGTCGCGCTCGCGCCCCCGCCCCGCCCAAAGTCGACCCCCGTCGACGAGCGGCCCCAGCTGCGTCGTCGCCGCGCGAGCTCGGCCTCCGCCTCGGAGCGCTCCGAGCGGGAGACGATGCAGGTCGACTCGGCCGAGCACAGCCCGCGCCCGCCGTCCCCTGAACGCCCCACACGCCCGCTCCCCGCATCCAAGGCACGCAAGCTCGCGACCAACAGCCCCCTCCCGCGTCCGGCGAACCCGTCCATGCTCCCCCTCCAGGCACATGTCCCCAAGGGCGGCGTGGCATCCTCGCAGCGGCGCCTCTTCGTCGTGCTGGAGCAGGCCTGCCTCGAAGCCTACAGGGTCACCAGCGGCGGGAAAGGCAAGGGCGGCAGAGAGGGCGACGTCAAGTACACCCTCTTGAACTGCGACGATCACCAGGGCATCCTCGCCAAGACCGGCAGGGACATCGCCGACGCCCGACCCGACATCACCCATCAGGTACCTGCCCTCCCAGTCACCCCCGCGTGTCGTCTCATCTCGCCCCTGCCAGTGCCTGTTGACGCTGCTCGACTCCCCGCTGAACAAGGCCGGCCTGCTCCAGGTGTACATCCACACCGCCAAGGGCGTCCTCATCGAGGTCAACCCCCATGTCAGAATACCGCGCACCTTCAAGCGGTTCAGCGGCCTGATGGGTGCGCCACCACGCCCCGCGCCTGACCGTGCTCACCCCACTTGCAGTGCAACTCCTCCACAAACTGTCTATTCGGGGCGTCAACGGACCCGAAAAGCTGCTTAAGGTGATCAAGGTGTGTCATGTCCGCTCCATCATCCTCGCACCGCCGCTCACATCGGACCTAGAACCCCGTGACCGACCATCTGCCTGTGAACACCATCAAACTCAGCAAGTCCCCGTTTGTACGGCATCCGAACGGCTCACTCACACCCCATGTTTAGCCTTGTCCGGCGACGCACAGACAGTCAAGCTGTCGAAATACCTGCACACGCTCCCAGAGACGCACTCGCTCGCGGTGTTTGTCGGCGCCATGGCGCGCGGGCGGGACGATTTCGCCGATCACGTCGTGGATGAAAAGATCAGCATCAGTGAGTACCCGCTGAGCGCGTCCGTCGCTTGCGGCAAGGTGCGTCCGGCATTCTCTTTCCTGCGCGACGCCGACCGCGATGGCTTGCCAGTTTTGCTGCGCCCTCGAAGAACTCTGGGACATTGTGTGACACCCGCCCTCTCGCTCGGCTGCGTTCACGAAAAAATAAAAAATGTACAAGCATCTCGCTCGCGTGTTCACTCATTGCACTTCAACCTGCGATATACGGTCGTGTGTACGCTGCGCATCGTGTAGTAGTAGTAGTAGTTGGATATGCCCCCAGCCCCGTCGCATTAGGTGCACGACTCAACTCGTGCGCCTGGGCTCTGGCACTAATGATGCGAATTCATTTCTGGATTGGAGCCACGATGCGCGAGGCACAGGTCTATTTGAGTTCCAAAAACGAAAAAGCGTGCTTGCAACACGACGACGACGACGACCCGAAGCGACCCGCGACCATGGCTCACCTACAACCCGCCAGCGTCAGCCCCCTCCCGGAGGGCATCACAGACCCCCACTACAGGCCGCTGCCCGGTCGGCTGGGCAACCTCTCGCCCGGCCAGCAACACGCCCTCGACACCCTCCGCCGACAGCTCCAGGACGAGGGCCATTTCGCCCCGGAGAGGATGGACGACGCCGCGCTCCTCAGGTCCGTCCCCCTTGTCGCCCCGCCATCGTCCGATCGGTGCGCCGATGCGCCCCCCGCCGGCGGCGTCGTCGTCGCCGGTGGGCACGCGAGCGCCAGGGCCGCCAACGCTGACGCCCGTCTCCAGATTTCTGCGCGCGCGCAAGTTCGACATGGCCAAAACCAAGGCGATGCTCCTGTCCGCCGAGCAGTGGCGGAAGGAATGGGGCGTCGAGGACATCGTCAAGTAGGCCCTTTCTTGCCCCCTGCCCCGTCGACCGCGCTCACGCCGTCGCCCGCCAGGCACTTTGAGTTTACGGAGAAGAAGGAGGTGGACAGGTACTACCCCCAGTACTACCACAAGATGGACAAGGTAAACGCCCGCCCGCCCGCGCTCGCACGCGCACGCTCACGCCGCTGCCTCCTCAGGACGGCCGACCGGTCTACATCCAGCGTCTGGGCAAGATCGACGTGACCGCGCTCAACGCCATCACGACCCAGGACCGCCAGCTGCGCCGCTTCGTGCTCGAGTACGAAAAGTTCCTCACCGAGCGCCTGCCCGCCTGCGCCCGCGCGGTCGGCCACCCCGTCGAGACCTCGTGCACGATCATGGACCTCGCCGGGGTCTCGATCACGTCCTTTTACCGCGTCAAGGAGTACGTGTTCGAGGCCGCCAGGATCGGGCAGGATCGGTACCCCGAGTGCATGGGCAAGTTTTACATCATCAATGCGCCCTGGGCGTTCTCGACCGTCTGGGCGATCGTCCGGCCCTGGTTGGACGAGGTCACCGTGGCCAAGATCGACATCGTGTCGAGCGCGGCGGTCAAGGACAAGCTGCTCTCGCAGATTCCGGCGGAGAACCTGCCGGTCGAGTTTGGGGGCAAGTGTCAGTGTGTGGGCGGGTGCTCGTTGAGCGATGCGGGGCCGTGGAATCCGCAGGCGGGGCAGCCGCAGAACGGGGTGGCATAAGGACTTGGATGGACTTGGGGTCTCTGGTGGTACTCTACGTGTGTGCAAATACCTAATCGTGTTTGAGCAACCGGCGAGTGGATGCGTCGGGCGTGTCCTCCGACCAGGTCGTGTGCCGCATCGGCGCGCACACTGTCGCATTACGACTCGGACGGGGGGTTGCCATCTAATCCCACGGGACTCTTGTCACTGCCGTCCAGCGGTCCGTCCACTCGTACTGCCAACGAGCATAGACTCCTTGAATTGATGTTTCGGAACCTTCGTGGACGTTACCAATCCACACTCTCGCGTCGGTGCAAGTCGTTCTGCTTCATTTACAAGGGGTCCTGACGTGGGGGCATTGTCTATGTGACAAGAAGGTCGGTTTCAGTTGCATCGCCGGCAGGCTGTCCTTGTCGGATCACCCGAAATAGGTGCCGTATCATCGGGCTATCACCGTTGTTGCCCTCAGCCCTGCACGCCTGCAGTGCACCCTCCATTTCACACCGGCAATCACCAGCGACATGTGAAGGGCGACAGGGCATTGTCCTGTGGGGTATGTAAGCCTCGCGGGTCGTTGACCGCGCACCACCCGTCAGAGGGCATGGCGACCGTGGCTGCTGGCACCTCTCCCGACTACAGGCCTCCCCAGGGGCATCTGGGCAACCTCCAGCCCTGGCAGGAAGACGCCCTCGCCGCTCTTCGACAGCAACTCCAGAAAGAGCACCGTTTCGTCCCGGAGAGGATGGACGATGCTTCCCTCCTCAGGTATGCTCTGCGCCCTCCCCGTCCCGCGCGGCGTTGCTGCCGGCGTTCGAACCGCACTGTGCTCATCACGTTGTTGCTGTTGCCTCTGTCGATCATAGATTTCTGCGCGCAAGACGGTTCTCGGTCCCGGAGGCACACACCATGTTGCTCGACGCCGAGCAGTGGCGGAAAGAGTTCGGTGTGGAGGACATCGTCCGGTAGGCCGCGCGTCGACCCAGCCCCCGCGCGTCGCCCAGTTGACACCCGTGCCCAGGAATTTCAACTTCACGGAAAAGACGGACGTGGAGCGGTATCTGCCCCAGTACTACCACAAGACGGACAAGGTGCGTCTGCCGCGCATGCGCAGCGCGCAACGGCGATCCGATCCGACCGCCCTTTAGGACGGCTGCCCCGTCTACGTGCAGCATCTCGGACGGCTCGACGTCGACCAGCTCGGCCGCATCACCACCCTCGACCGCCAGCTCCGCGCGCTCGTGCGCGAGTATGAAACGTTCCTCGCCGAGCGTCTCCCGGCGTGCGCCAGCGTGGCCGGGCACCCCGTCGAGACGTCGTGCACCATCATGGACCTCGCCGGCGCCGGCATCGGCACGTTCTGGAAAGTCCAGGACTACGTTCGCGAGGGGACCCGGATCGGGCAGGGGTACTACCCGGGGTGCGCGGGCAGGGTGTACATCGTCAACACGCCGTGGTGGCTGTCGACCGTGTGGAGCATCATCAAGCCGTGGCTGGACCAAGACTCGGTCGCGCGCACCCAGCTTGTGAGCAGTGGGGACGTGAAGGAGGTGCTGTTGCGTCAGATCCCCGCCGAGAATCTGCCTGCCCAGTTGGGCGGGACGTGTCAGTGCGTCGGCGGGTGTGCATCGAGCGATGCAGGTCCGTGGAGGAAGTGAGACGTTACGTGTGACGAGCAGTCTTGAAGCTATTTCGTGTACCTGTTACCATGCCCAAGAGCCATGATCGTGACATTTCCGAGAAAGAGGTCAATCCAAGACAAGGCTGGTATCAACATCGGTCCATACTTGCATTGCAATTGACATAGACGAGCAACTCGAACGCGCCGATACCCTGATAGCCCTGCAATGCAATCGGCGCTCGAGCAACGTCGTACACCACTCACGTGCCGCCCAATGCTGTCCGAGTGTGAGAAGGGTGATTAATTGATCATGTTCAGCAGTGGCCAACATCGGATAGGCTCGTACTCTATAAATATGTAGATACCGGCGCGTTAGGCCGACTCGACCGGATCGACCTCGTTCATCCTGACCCACAGACCGCCCTGTGATGCACCCGATCGCATGAGCAGACGTCACCATGACGACACACCACGCAAGGCATACGTACCTCGACGTACATGGTCAGGTGCGACCGCATCACCACCTTCTCCATCGCCTTGCGTCCGCGCGCCTGCGCCCACTCTGCCGGCGGAAGGCGCTGCGTCGCCAGGTCGAGCGAGACCCCATCGATCGACTGTAACAACCGGACGAGGAAGTACGACACCTCGTGGTACGCAAACTAGATACACGCGCATGGCGTCAGCACCCACACGCGACGCACCCGCTTGGCAGCGGATCATGCGCCACACAAGGGACGTACCTGCTGTCCGAGACAGATGCGAGGACCGGCGTTGAAAGGCAAAAAGATGAGCGGATTCGGTATCAGGTACTTGTGCAAACGCGCGTCGAGGAAGCGGTCGGGATCAAAGAGGTCCGCTGGAAAAATATGTGCGAGAAAAACAAAACACGTGGTGAGAGGGTGCACGCTGCTCGCCCATCCACCCTGTGGCTCACCATCGGGCCCCCACAAATCTTTCCTGCGGTGCATCAGGAAGACAAAGTAGATGGCCCTACAGAACGGGGTTGAACGGCTAGAATGGCATTAAGGAATCAGGTAGACTCACTGTGTGTTTGCAGGGACATAAAAAGGCTTCCCCCCTTTCAGTGCAGGCCAAACCTGGTCCTCTGAAGAAAACCTACAGGAAGGTCAGGTCAAGCGCCCAAAACGGGGAAGCACGTGTCTTACCTGGCATTAAAGGGACTGCACGATCTCAGAATCAGGGATTCCTTTTGAGAACACCAACACTTACACGGGTGGATAGAGTCGGAGCACCTCTGACGTAGCCAACCTCATCAGCATGTGCCGCCGCGGACGATCAAAGAGTGGCGCACCATTAATGAACGCTCTCAGGTACTTCATCTCCCTCATGTCGTCATGCGTTGGCCGTCTCGAGACACCGACTTTGGCAATGATTTCCTCTCGCAAGCGGGCGAGAACGTCAGGATGTTGAGAGAGCATATAGACCGCAAACGTCAGGGTGGCGGCAGTCTATACACATCACAGCGTGGTCACGGGCGAGGATCACCAACATGTTGTGGAATCGACGCACCGTATCCCTGCCAGCGATCAGGATGTTCAACGCCTCGTCCCTGATAACCTTGTGCTCTGAGAATGACATCAGCACATCATGCCCTGCCCTGCATACAGACAAAGATCACGACCGTCGGTGTAATTCACGAGGTGCTCCAAGAGCGTTTCCCCCTCCTTGACCTCCCCCATGTCCTCCTTGACGTCTAGTCCGAGACGCTTTTGTTCTTCCTTTTCGGCAAGCGTGTCCGCAAGAACAGGGTCAATATACTCAAGGCAGACATTCAAGTGTTCCTGCACCCGGTCTTGCCACAGTTCAAAGAAGCGCCATAACGCGCCATAGTTGGTGCGACTGGCCGTGGCAATCTGCGCCCCCATGAATGCACGGACGAACCGGTTGGAGGGGTGATTCAGGAACGTGGGATCCTTGGACAGTGGGGACGACGGCGGATAGACGATGCCCGCCGAGAGGGAGCAGACGTCCTTTCCAAAGAGGAACTCGGACGCCGAATCGAGCGTGAAGCGCGACGCCACATCTTGAAAGTCGACGGGGTATCCTTCACGCAAGCGGATCTTCATCTGAAGGATCGCGTCTTGGGCGTGTTTCTCAAAGATGTCAAAGTCGCTGATGCGGTCTCTGCTGAAGAATGGACGGGTCATCGTGCGGTGGAATCTGGAATGAGTCCGTTAGCGCATGAGGAAGAGGAGCCGCCGTATCTGCACGTACTTCCAGGTGTCGCCTGTTCGAGCAATGAGCATACAGGAAACTACATTAGTCTGCGATCGCCCTTACCATCAGAATTGAAAACGCCCGTCCCCAAGAGAGAATCAAACTGGTCCTTCATGATGGCACCTGTTGCACGTATGTGAGCACAACCGGGGATCCACCGCATCATTGAGGCATGGCCTCACCCTTTGGAAACGAAGGAAACTGCGTCGCCAGAATCGCCTGGATGCATAACAAGCGTGACAAAGCCGAGCGCGGAAACGACCAGACTCGAACCGACCTTGATATACTCTGGCTCGGTCGTACATATCTACGCGGACGGCTTGGCTCGTGAGACGCGCGAGCACCCTGAACAGACACGCACCCTGCTCTCATACAACACGCAAAAGTCGAACGTGTTGCCCAATTCCTCGGACTCGGCCAAGACCGTTTCGCCTGGTGTCGGGTCAATCACGACGGACCACGGACCATGGGAACGAGCCTGCCTAGATAGCCGTTGCTAAAGTTCCACACGAGGGCCGCGAGTTTGTCCAGCCCGGCCGGCCAGCGCGCGCGGACGGCCGGAGGGTTCACGGCCCCACGACGAGCCGCCTCTCGGCGGATTCTGAGACGACCGTGCAGCACGCCCGTGACGAAGGTGACCGGCAACACCAAAAGGTACGCTGGCAGAGGTAACCATGGTGGCGGGGGTGTCCCGGTGGAGGCCTCGTAGAGTTGAAGACCGACATAGACCGTCGCGGGTGCAAAAAGCAGCTGGGGGAGGAGCCGCACCAACGCGACCAGTCCGGGCGGCAACTGCATCGGCGTGAGAAGGACCGGCTTGTTGAAACGGGCTGCTGTTTGAGGGACTTATAGGCCGAATGCAGGGCTATTTAAACGACCGCATGTGATTGATGAGGCCATGGGCAGTGTCAGGGTGAATATTGGAGCGCTGCGCCGAAGGAACGCGCGGCACTTCACCCGACGGCGGTTGCTGATTTGGCAAGTTTGAGAGGCTGCACTGGCAAGTCACCGGGTCTGCTTTACATTAGGGTTAACTTAGGTAGGTACAAGGAACGGTAATAAATATGATGACATTGACAGCGGGGTGCGTTTCACGCTTAGACAGCCTCCGCAGGGCTCGCCTCCTCCATCCTGACCCAGAGCCCGTCCTAGGCCCAGTATCAGAACCGTTTTGCTGACTACAAAACCTCAGAAAGGTACTTACATGGACATACATGGTAAGGTGACTCCGAATAATCGCTTTCTCTACGCCCTTTCGGCCGGGAGCTTTTGCCCACTCGGCGGGTGCAAGTGTCTGCACGTCCTCGGCAAGCGAGATCGAAGAAAATGTCTGCAACAGGCGGACAAGGAAATAGGAGGTTTCGTTATACGCAAACTACCAAGGTTTCGCCGGTTAGTTAAGGAATGGACATATAAATAGGAGCTATTTACTTGTTGACCGAGGCAGATCCTTGGTCCGGCATTGAACGGGACAAAGATGAATGGATTGGGGGTTAAATACTTGTGAAGCCGTTCATCCAGGAACCGATCGGGGTCGAATTCTTCCGCTACAAATGCTCGAGTTAGCACCCGTTGGAGTAGCTGATAACATCCTCACCATCTGGGCCCCAAAGATCCTTCCTTCGATGCATCAAGAAAACTGAGTAGGGAACCCTAAAATGTCTTGTCTCGGCACGGCGAAATTAATCGACATGATAACATGTGCCTTACCGTGTATTTGCGGGAACATATATGGGTTGTCCTCCGTTAGCAGGCGGCAAAACCACTGGCACAGTGCTTGTTCTATGGAAATGTGTCAGTTCAAAACCATCATGTCAAGCATACCTATCCTCACCGAGCATTGAACGGTCTTAAAATACAAAGTGATCAATACTTCCTTCGAAGACGGAAAACAAGGAAAAGCTTACACAGACGGGTATAACCGCAGTGTTTCTTCACGATGAATCAGTCGAAATATAAGTCTCAAACGGTTTGTTGACGCACCGTTGATAACTGCCCTCAAATATTTCATCTCGCGGAAATCTCCCGATGTGGGACTCCTCGAGTTGCCCACTACTGTCAGGATCTCTTCGCGAAGTTTGCGGAGCACCTTGGGGTGCTGAGATAACATCCAAACGACAAACGTCAGAGTGCCTGCGGTCTATGACAAACGGCGTTCATCAGTCCGTGCCTAGTCTACATCAGGAACGCATGCCCACCGTATCCCGGCCCGCGATCATGATGTTCAGGATCTCATCTCTGATTACGGCAAGATCTGCGGTCGACCAATATGAACACACACACAACACCCACGGGGGAGCGCTCACCTTCAGTGTAGTTGACCAAGTGGTCGAGCAGCGTTTCACCTTCCAAGACTTCCCTCTCCTTTTCACTCTTCTCGGGAATCACTCCAGCCTCTTTCAATTCCTTCTTCTTCGCCAGCGCTTCTTCCAAAATGGGGTCGATAAACTCGTTACAAACATGCATGTGCTTCTTGACGCGATCGCTCCAGAATTCGAACACGCGCCAGGGTTTCCCGAAACGTCCTCGGTATGCAATCGTTGATTGCGCTTCAATGAATGCGTGCGCAAACTGGTTGGCAGGATGGTTTTGAAACGTGACGTTCGCCGCGAGCGGCGAATGGGGAGGATAGATCAGTCCGGCGGACAACGAGCAGACGTCTTTCCCAAACAAGAATTCCGTCGCCGAGTCCAGCGTAAATCGAGATATCATGTCCTGGATGGTGGTAAGCGGGACGCTGGTAGCACATTCGAGCCACGGAGATTACCTGGAAGTCGACTGGATCGCCTTGTCTCAACCTCGCCTTCACCTGGCTTATGGCATCATCGGCGTGCCTTTCAAATATTTCAAAGTCGCTAATGCGGTCCCTGGTGAAGAACGGGCGGGTCATCGAGCGATGGAACCTGGAAACGAAACTGCTTCAGCGTGAAACGTTATCTACGTTTCCTGTTCACGCACTTCCATATGTCCCCTACAAGCCGTCGATGAGCATTAGTGAATGCGAGCCAAGTTGATCGTACCGTCAGAGTTAAATACACCTGTTCCTAGGAGGGAGTGTGCACTGTCATAAAATACCGGCCCTAGAGTGGATTCTCAGATTGACCGACGCCACTCCCAGGCACAATTTACCTTTGACAAAGGAGTTGAACTGCGTTACGAGGATTGCCTAGTACATGCGTGTGAATTACAGCCAGGTCTCAGACGGGCGCGGCGACTGTTACCTTGATATGTTCGGGTTCAGTCGTAAAAATCTGTGGACATCCTAAGGGATCAGCGTCTTGGCCCCTATCGAGGATGGGCCTACCCTGTTCTCCCAAAGGATCCGGAGCGTGATTGTATTGCCGTTTTCCTTTAGCTGTTGTTCAATCACTTCTCCTGCACAACGGTAAGTAGGTCATAGAGGTATCTCCACGTCATCACGCACCCATGTATCCTTTACGGAGGTTCCAGAGACTTGTGAATAACAAGTCCAGGCCACCTGGCCACCTGCTATGCACCGAGGGAGCCAGTACAGCTCCACGCATCGCAGCTTGACGTTTGTCGTGAAAGTCGGCGTAAACGACACCGAGCGCGAGAACCAGCGGAAAGGATGCGGCATAGAGAGGCACCTGCAGCCAAATAGGCATGTGCACCTTGAAAACGGTGTCCAGTAACTGGATGCCACAGAAAGCAAAGGCTGGCGGAAGGACTATGCGGGGTGCATTTGCAACGATGAACACGATGCCGGGGGGGAACTCCATGATTTGTGGAAGGTAGTCTGAGGGGCTTGATGGTTCCGTCGATGGGTATATATACTATGCATTGGCATGTGTTTGCATCCCGGTGTTAGAGGATTTGAATGGCATGGATTCCTACCGAGGTCCAAGCCTGACAAAGCACGGGGTAGTGATCCATGGCAGGCACAACAAAAATATTATCCTGTCGACGGTGGCCGAGTTCGCTTAGTGAGTTTCGTGACGGGGGAGGCTCCAGGCCGTTTGGATGTCATACTATATCATCTGATTTTTCTAATCGGACGGCCCGCATCACCACAGGCGATGATCTACGCAGAATCCACTTTTCGCAGTGATCTTCACACCGGAGTTACGCGCGGTGATACTGCGTGGCGCACCGGCACCTCAACCACCGGATACTTGTTACAGGACAACAACTGGCATGGGACCCAGACTATGGCCGAGTCCCCGTTAGTCAAACTGCATGACGCGATATAGGAGCCCATGTTGTGACAAAGCGCGCCGCCGGGACTCGTCTCTTTCCGGGTCGGGAACTCCCGTTTCGAACAGGAAAGCCAGCAGGTAAGTCATGCTGACATCCAGGGGAGGATCGCTTGGTGGAATGTTCCGAGGCTCTCTTATCAATTATAACGAAGATACGTGAAGGACAGGTGCCCGCTGCAGGTGAGCCTTTTGACCCACCAAAGCAGTCCCGAAGGCTGTGTAGGTTATCGGCACAACATACTCGCGCCCTGTCTAGTGTCTCACGAAATCCGCGATAACGTGGGGTGCTACAACGCCGATTCCCAAGTCGCGCTTCCCAAACCACGATCGACTGCATGACAGTCCTGCCCTTGCGCCCCACGTTTCTCGGCTGTTTGTTTTAGTACGCCCGCGAACTGACACCATTCGCCAAATCCAACTAGGTTGCCGAGCTCTCCATCACATCAAGTCCACTGAGTTGATGAGCCCTGGGGCATCGCCGCACGTCACTTGCATCGCCTTGATGGTTCTCATCAAATCAAGCCTCACGCACTTGCGGGCGGTCTCCTGTATATCCCCAATCGCACATCGGGCCAGATGCCCTAATGAGACGCCACATCGCCCTGAACATGCCCCTAGTAGGAGCTATTCTCGACGAGCATGTCATCGAGCCTGGTTGACGGGGGAGGGATGGGCCGTTGGTTTTGCGTAGTTCTGGTGTTACGTTTGTCGCTGCCTTCTCTGCAAGTTTGGAGATGTCTCCAAAGCCACAGCCCACTTCCTTTCTGCTTAACCCCGTATTTTGGATCTCGTCCAGGACGTTCGTCAATGTTGAAAGGCGTATTTTTGCTGCACCGTCGCCACCATTGCCATCTCTAATCTACTAGGGTTCTATCCACGCAGTGCAGTCCGGTTCTCGTGGGTGGGGTTTAGTGATCCACGCTAGCACTCTCAGTACGAGATCGGTTTCCATTTTGTTCTCCGACGTGTTTCGACCGCCGAAAGTTGAATTCGGGCGTTAAGATCATGCTCAAGCAAGGAGTGCGTGAGAGCAAGTTGCGGCTGCTGCGCAGCTTTTCACTGACTTTGGTGTCTGCCGTTGCACACATCAACCGGGGCAGGCGTACTCGTCTCCGGGCCGAATGTACCAACTT
>JBBPKK010000142.1:0-47707 GCA_038089215.1 Tylopilus vinaceipallidus
AAAAGGGTTCGGAGTCTAAAATGCGGCAACATCCGGCCAGGGAATCGCGGCCATCCCGGACTGTAGCTTCATATTCGTACGATGCGTGTTATGTAGGGCTCAAAGTGGGCGAGTATGTATAGTAGTTAAATAGATGGTTGTCGCGTTCGTCCCTGGGCCTTAGGAGTCGGCCTGTGTAATTTGGCTACTTAGATGTGGCTGCCAGTACAATGTGATAGACGGGTCTTTTATAAAGATGAAGCACAGGTCGTTCTTCCGCTAATGAACCCAGCGTTACAAAATCCTGAATGATCATGGCTGAAATTAATCTCATCCCAATTCTCAACTGAAGATCTTTAATTAATTCGACAACATGTCAGTATGCAAGACAACACGGAGTGCTATGCAATGCTGATGTAATGTGTCTAATAATGATATCAAAGTAAAACGTGATTCATCAGATCGTCGACGAGATAGATGTACATGTCCTGAGGATACAGTGCCAGTGGATAAAATGTTGGAGAAAATAAGTGCTCTAATGCTGCGCAGATGCTGACACATTAATGATCAATGACAAAATGAGGCAAGACCCTTGCTTTTAAAAACGATTGATACCCCTCCACGATGGACAGTGGATAAACTTTTACAGACCACGAGCTTCGAGATGGCTGCGGAAGATCTTTTGGAACCCGGGGACGTGATCAAAGTCCATAAGAGTGTAGTGCTGTCCGGGGACGTCGGTATAGGTGGGCTCACTGCGGCTGAAGCCAGCCCAAGGCTTGAGCTGCTTATTGAGCCAGTCATCTTTAGTACCCTTGAGAGGAATGGCATAGAATACATTCAGAGAGGCTGAAATTATACGTGTCAATAATTCAGATAAATGGTAGAGGAGGAATGAATGACTTACAAACTGAGCCGCTGGGTTCGTACGATTTGCCACACTCGATCAACGAGCCAGCAATGTCGACCCAGTGGTCGAGCTTCTGAGGGGTCAGCTGGAGTTCGACCAGACGTTCAGGAGGCGACAACTTCCAGACAACGTCAAGCTGCTCCTGGCGCGTAAGAGGTCGCAACGCAGGTGCGAGATCGTTGGCATCTTGCTTGCTGACAAGACCAAGGAAGTAGGATAAGTTAAGCATACCACCCGTCCAGTCAATCTCGTGCATGCGGTCCGCGATGTGAGGAGGAATGTTGATGAGACCGGTGAACTTCACTTCTTCACCCATGGCCTCGAGGCGCTTGGCAACCTCGAAGGCGACAACACCACCATATGAGTAACCAGCGATGGCGTAGGGGCCACGAGGTTGAGTCCGCTTGACAGCTGCAGCGTACGAAGAGACCATCTCATCCATGGATCCAAAGAAGGGGTGGCCTGGTTCGAAGCCCCGAGCGCGGAACGCATAGAAGGGACGTTCGTTCTGGAAGTACTTGGCAAGATTAACGAAGATGAGTACTTCACCGACACCCGGGTGGACCATGAAGATGGGAGTCTTGTTTCCCGTAAGGTTGAGAGGCACAATGGGATCGTATTCCTCGGTGCTGGCGTCCTTGGAGATCAAGGAGTCGACGTATTTCGCCAAGTTGGAGACTACGGGGTGCTTCAAAATCTGGATGGTGGGGATCTCGGGTAATTCGAAAGCAGACTCTCCTTCGCGTTTAAGCCTAATGACATCAATGGAGGTACCGCCAAGCTCAAAGAAGTTCTCGCTGGCAGATATGTCGCTGACATTGAGGTTGAAAATTTCAGCGTAGATGCGAGCGAGCGTCTTCTCAGTCTCCGTAGTAGGGGCGACAAAACTTGCACCACGAGCAATAGTCAGCAGCTCTTCTGCGTGAGCGATGTGCTTTGCGAGCCCACCCTGCTTGAACTGGCTCAGGAGGCGAGCCCTAGAGAGCTTGCCGAGGGTAGTCTTCTCCATCTGCTCGATGGGGATAGGGATGATCATCTGGGGAGGGAGGGAGATCATCTTGACTGAGATGTCGCGAAGGGCACGGTGGGTGGAGAAAAGCTTGGCGGGTGCATCTTCAGCATCGAGCTTGAATGTCGGGGAGTAGAAGAGGACGAAGCCTTCGGTCTCCTGACCGGGAGCACGGTAAGGAGCTGCAGCAAGGAACGAATGGGTGACACCCTCAACGGTCTGGAGGTGGGTCTCGAGTTCAGGGATGCCGTATGAGACACCATGGACAATGACAGTGTCCTTGATACGCCCACTCAGTCTCATCTCGCCATTTTCAATGATTCCGACATCCCCAGTACGGTACCAACCACCCTCAACGAAGCTGGAAGATGTTGCCTCGGGATTGTTGTAGTAACGGACAAATATCATAGGACCGCGGACTTGGAGTTCACCGCTCTGGCCATCGGAGCGAAGGGTGACACCATCCTCGGAGTCCACGATGCGCATCTCACACCCAGCGATGGGCGTACCAAGTTCCAAAAATTCGTACTTGGGAGGCGTTGTCAACACATCAATCGGTCCGTAGATGCATCCGGCGCTGGAAAACCAAACTCAGATTTAGGGATTAGTGCAATACGTCAGAAACTTACCAAGTCTCAGTCATCCCGAAGCCAGGAGAGATGACGAATGAAGCCTCGCCATCCCTCGCAAGGTTCTTCAGGGTCTTGTTGAATGCAACAGCGGTGCTGCTAACAACTGCTTCACCACCACTGTTGACCCGCTTGAGGGACAAGAGGTTGAATTTTCCGAAGAGGTCGCTGCGCTTCTCGAGGTCGCGCGTAAGCTTGGCGAGCAAGAAGTTTGGTGCAAATGCAAGGTCAATTGACTGAGCGTGAATTAAACGACCGTTAGATGGATGAAAACGGCGAGAGTTGGTCGCCAACCTTTTCCTCGACGAGTTGAAGGTATCGCAAAGGATCAGAGAGGATAGCAGATGCGTGGACATGCAGTTGCGAAGCACCATAAACGAAGGGGGTAAAATGCATTTCGAGAGATCCGGCGACGTGATCGAAACCAACCCCTACTTTTATGTTAGCGTGTCAATACATCGGTAGACATGAAAACTCACAGTTCATGATCTTGGATTCTGATGTAAGGCCGTAGCACTGACCCTTGGCATAGCATGCGGCGAGGATAGTGCGGTGCGTGTGCACGACAGCTTTGGAGAAGCCAGTTGAGCCCGAAGTCAAGAAGAGAACGGCATCGTCGTCGGGCTTGGGTTGATGGACGGCAAAGTCAGGGCCCAAGCTCTCAGCCGAAGCTTTGAGGTCGGATAGCAAATGGACATCAAGACCAGAGATCGACTGGAGCTGGTCAACACCGCTCTCGTTGGTCAGCCAGATTGCTGATGAGAAAAGATTCTTGATATGAGCGACGTGACCCTCCTTATGGGCCTGTTGTGCGCTCAGGGCGGGCTGCAAGCAAGGCACGTAGCCAGCAAGCAGGCAGGCCCAAACAGCGACCATGGTGTCCTCGTGCTCGGTAAGGTAGACAACGACAACCGATCCGATGGGCTTTCCCCAGGTGCGGATGGCCTTCGCTAAAGAGAGGGCATACAGGGCAAACTGGCGGAACGTCTTTGTCTGGATGGAAGAGTCGTGAGCGGAGGAGGTGATGAAACCGAGCTCGCGGTTGGGATACTGAGAGACAGCCTGAGAGAGGACATTCAACAAGGTTTCTGAGGCAATGAAGTTCGTGAAAGTAGCCATGGGTAAAGCTGGAGGGAGACCAATTATAATGAAGTAGTTGTAAAGGTGAGTTGGAGTGGGCGTCAACGCCTTGGAGAAAAAGTGCTTGGTTGCTGAGAATCGGGACTGCTCAAAACTGAACCTTTTATGCGTTATTGGAAGCGGATTATCGTCGCGACGCTGGGCGGGCAGAGCTGTGTGGAAAACTAATTTCTTCGATACCAAAGGCGAAGCTAGAGAGCTGGGTTACGTCCCCATCAAGACCGATGCACCAAAGTGCCGCTCATTGTCCATGATCCACGCGCGGTGCCAGTCGAAGGCTGTGTTGGCCCATACTTCTTCATGCTAGCAATGTACCGATGGCCGTGCCTATGATACCGCTTGAGTCACCGAGGGATGGCAATGTTCGACAACTGGGTCGTGTGACGTAACTGGCCAAGGAAGACAACCCGAGGGGCACTGAATAAAAACGTACACTTGTGACTAAACCAAGTCGACAGCACTGGACATGCATACAATACGATTTGCCTCCGGGATGGTTTCGAGCGTTGTCCGAGTCGGCCACTCAGTCTGACCGTCGCTCGGAGGCAGTTGTGCTCCGGTACAATATATCTAAGCTTACCTAACCATGAAAGTCACGTTATAACCCCATTAGTCAAGCCGGGCTCGGCCTCAGCGAAAACGAGCTGGATTGGAGCACCAGGGTCACCTCACGGCAAGTTATTTTTCTGTCCAATTGATGATGTGAATGATAGATGCGTGACCGGTGACCGGTGACCACTGCGAACACGTTACATACAGTAGGCTCTCGCAGCAGATTTGTCGACTGCGGATATCTCATCCATTCCGACGGCCAAGGGCATAGCCCTACAACCGTACGACATGTAGGGACAGGAGGCTCTAAGCGCTGAGCCCACGAGGCGGTGGCTGCGTGTGGCGGAGCTTCATGATGCCTCCGCAAATTGTCCATCGTGGTCGTTGCGCACGACATTCCAGTTTCGCCCCATACAATCGTAGTGAAACGGAAGCGGTCAGCTTTAAAGTCCGGTGACAATCAGTCTAAAAGAATCAAAGAATCAACCAGACCAGAAGGTGCTTGCTTCCTTTTGTCTGCATGATGGACAGTGAAATAAACCGGTTAAACGCTCTTCCCATGTGGCAGGATTGCTTACATTGAACAGGCGATTGTCCTTGATCGCCAAGCACTGGAACACTGCCCGCTGGGTCACCCTGAGCGATGGGGGGTCCTGATTCAGTTTCACAGTCATTTTTGGAATCGTTATAGTCAGTTGGGCGCGATGGCAGACATCCAGGAAGCTATTGTGCTTGCGCGGGAGGCGCTTACCCTCTACCCACGAGGGAATCTGGATCGTTCGTTCTCCTTGAGTGCTCTTGCAGCTTACCTTGGCACTCGGTACGAGCGGCTTGGATCGATGACAGACTTGAGGAATCTGTTATCCTCGATAGAGAAGTACTTCACCTTCTTCCTCGAGGACATCCAGATCGTTCCATATTACAAGCAGCACGGGACCTTGTCGGTCTTGAGCGAGGCCATCGTCCTCAACCAAGTTGCCCTCAATCTTTGTGCACGAGACCATCCTCTTCGATCGTCTCACATTATCAACCTCGCAGCCTGTCTCTCTACTCGGTGCAAGCGGCTCGGTGCAATGTAGGCCACTGGCAGGGAATCATGACGCGGAAACAAGGACAACCCTGCTTCTAATCACCTTCTGCGCTCATTGCATGCTGCTGGGATATTTCATCCTTTGCTTCATACATCGTCCGTGCCTGTTTGTCGTGTACTCTCTAGCTGGCTCTTTCACGAATGTCCTCCTCATTGGGGGGTCGGATTTCGGTGCTGCATGTTGAGGGATGATCGATGAGATTACCTGTTGACGGTTAGTCACGCAGGCCTGTTGGGTCATGTTTAGTGTTATCGGGTTCTACCGATAACCAGTGAACATTCACGTACTTCAATGAACCTTCCTGCACGAGGCGAACACCTATTTGCTAGCGAGCCTAGCACTCCTCACTAGTAGATGTGCAGGGCATTCGAGTTAAGCCACCATGGCCAAAGGAGAACAGTTCCATTCAGAGTCCAGTAATAGAGAGTTCAAAACATTCGTCGAATCGACCTAATTAGAAGGTACGTAGTTCATTCCATCAGCATAACGTTGGAAGTGACGCGCAAACCAGTTGACGAATTGCTTTCACGCTCTAGTTTACTTCTTACTCAGTTTGAAGAGGGTGGGGGCATTGCTTGCATCGAGAGGGCGATTATCCTTGACACCAAGCATTGGAACGCTGCCCATTTGGACACCCAAAGCGATGGAAGGCGTTGAACCACCTTCAGTGTCATCTCGGGTACCGTTACGATCAGCCGAGAGCGACGAAAGACATCGAGGAAGCCACTGTACTCGCGCGAGAGGCACTTGATCTCTGCTCACAAGGACACCCAGGCCGTTCTTGGTCCTTGAGTGCTCTTGCAGTCCATCTCCACACTCGGTATGAACAGCTGGGTGCAATAACAGACCCTGAGGAGTCCGTCGTCCTTAGCCAGGAAGCGCTCGATCTTCGCCCGCAGGGGCACCCTCATCGTTTGTCAACCCTGAACAACCTTGCAATTTATCTCGCAGATCGGTACGCGCGGCTCGGAGCAATATCGGACCTGAACAAGGCCATTGTCCTCAACAAAGAAGCGCTTAATCTTTGCCCGCAGGGGTACCCTGGTCGTTCGTTAACCTTGAATAACCTTGCAATTCGTCTCGCAGATCGGTACGCGCAACTCGGTGCAATGTCGGACCTAAATGAGGCCATTTTCCTCAATAAAGAAGCGCTTGGTCTTCGCCTGCAGGGGCACCCTCATCGTTCGTCAACCTTGAACAACCTTGCAGTTGGTCTCCCAAATCTGTACGCGCGGCTCGGTGCAATGTCGGACCTGAATGAGGTCATTGTCCTCAACAAAGAAGCACTCGGTCTTTGCTCGCAGGGGCACCCTCATCGTTCGACAACCTTGAACATCCTGGCAATTCGTCTCGCCAATCGGTACCAGCGGCTCGCTACGATGTTGGATTTGGATGAGGCCATTTTCCTCAGCAAAGAAGCACTCGATCTTCGCCCGCAGGGGCATCCTCATCGTTCGTCAACTTTGAACAACCTTGTAACCACAAGAACACTCGTCTCATTCAAATGCCCTCAAAGACCTTGCATCTCATTTCCATAAACGGTACACACAGCTGAGTCAATTAGCTGACAAGGAGAGCATGTTTAACCTTTACACCAAAATGACGCACCCACCGCGGATGGTTTCTTCATCTGATTTATCCGCGGTGAAGGCATGGGTTAATGCCGCCGAGCATTTCCACCACCCAACGATGCTTCTCGCATATGAGACATACTTTTAATTCCTTCCCTAACATCTTGCTTCTTCGCCATCATTACCCGAGCATTTACCTGCCTCAAGCAACTTTCATCGTGGATCGCGGCGGATGCATTTTCGGCTTATCTTTGCGACCACAATCCAATGAAAGCTGTTGAGCTACTTGAACGGGGGCAATGCCTCTTTTGGAACCAGATCTCTCGCCTCCGTTCCCCACTGGCAGATATTGTTGCATCCGGCCCTACAGGAGAGAAGCTTGCAGGCGAGTTCGCTCGACTCACCTCACAGATTCGCGCCGCGATTACTTCACCTGCCAGTGGTGCAGGTCAGCATGATCTGATATGTCGTCTGAACCTCGACTTACATCGAGTTGTAATGGGCATTCGCGAGCTGCCCGGCCTCGAACATTTCCTTCTCCCCTCTCCATTTTCCATTCTCCGAGGCGCAGCCCATGACGGGCCTGTCATCATCGTGAATGCGAGCAAGTACACATGCGACGCGCTCGTCGTTTTCGTTGACCAGGATCCAGTCCACATTCCACTGGAAATCACCAAAGCTCGCACTCAAGAGCTCTCCTCTGAGTTTCAATCCTTGGTCATGGATGCGAAGAAGATGGACATTACACGGGACCTGGGTTTTATTCTCCGAGAACTGTGGAGCCTGGTCGTCTCACCGATCGTCGACTTCCTCCAGACAACACTTCGAGCTCGGTCGCGGATTTGGTGGTGTCCAACTACCGAGTTCACCCTTCTTCCACTCCACGCCGCTGGTCCGTACCGACCAGGCCAACCAAACCTTTCGGATTTATACATCTCATCTTACGCCATCACTCTGTCCGCTCTCATTCATGCTCGATGCCACTCTCCTTCTAGTTCGGTCGTGGACGCTAAACATGTCGTCGCCATCGGTCTAAGAGATGTCAGTGAGGAAAGTGAACTCCGCGCCGTGAGCACGGAACTAGACATCGTTGCGCAACGCCTTGAGGGGCTCACCATGTTCAAGCGCATGGAGGGCGCGGAGTCCTGTATATCTCACGTCTCCGAAGAGCTCAACAAGACCGAATGGGCCCACCTTGCTTGTCATGGTCTCCCGAATCGGCAGCGACCGTTCGAGTCGGCATTCGCTCTCTATGACGGGCACTTCACCATTGAACACATTATGTGCTGTGAGCTGCAGAACCCACAGTTTGCATACCTTTCTGCATGTCATACGACTGTCGGGGACAAAAAAGCTCATGACGAGGTCATCCATCTCGCTTCTGCGATGCCCTTTACCGGATTTCGGTCTGTGATTGGGACGGTGTGGGGTGTAGATGACGGTCATGCGAGCACGATCGCCTCCGAGTTCTATAACCATATGATGGGCAAGTCTGCTCGTTTAGATCATACCCGAGCGGCATTCGCGCTCAACAAGATGATGAAGATGGTGGATATACCATTCGATCAACGTACTCTTTACATACATATCGGAGTCTAGTTAGCAATGCTGTCCCAAGTTGTACGCTATGTTGTCCTGCTTTGATTTTCTGAATCGTACTTGTACTCGTAAATTTATTACTATGCAATCATGATACGAAACATATTATCATGAGAGCGGGCACGACGCTCGGCCCCAAATCGACGGTCAATTTAACACAGAACAATCCTAATCACACTACGGCCCAGCACCCGCTCGGAATTGTATCAATAGGTCAGGGGACGGAGCGGGCACTGCTAGGAAACGCCTGTGGAGCCCGTTGAGCCCGCAGCTTCGGGTTCGGCTTTTTTCCTCCATGCCCGAGGCTCTGGGGCCGTTTCCCTGAACCATCAACGCACCTTTTTATTTGTTGATAGGTTACGGACTACTGATAACGAGCCAGAAGCTGACACTTCATGTCCCTCCGCATCGTCTGTGACTCTGTGGCTGGTGAGGTTCCCTTGTCGTCGAGTTAGAGCAAGCGGGCGGGACCGCCTGCATTGGTGGGTAATCACCAGGCACTGGGACATTGGCGGCCCACCCGATCATCGGATCGTTTACCCCCCTTGGATGCTCTCTTCGGAAGCCCTGAAGCCGCTCGTAGCAAGCATACTCCACAGAGCAGCGCCTGATCTGCTCCTTCGGGGATAACTCATATCGTCGAGCAACGTTGCAGCCCCTCTCATCACGCCCCCCACCAAGGCCATTTCCCCCAACTAAGAAATCCTCGATCTGTGTGCACAGGGCCATTCACTTTAATCGTTTCACTCGATCAACCTCGCAGCTCGTCTCACTCCTCAGTACAAGCGGCCCGGTGCAATTTGGGAAACAAGACCGCTGGCAGGGAATCATGATGCGGAAACAAGGAAAATCCTGCTTCTAATCACCTTGTATATACAGCGGTCCTTGCTTTTTGGAAAACGTCAATGTTATCTACAGTCAGCAGTCAGCCAAGAAGATAGTACGGTTGTCGTGAGTTATGTACGCTTTCAGCTGTTTGATTTGGCGGGAGGAAATGCGAGAGTGAAGAGAAGTTGGCAAGGAAGCAAAGTGAAAACGGTGCGAGACAAGTGTCAATGATCAAACCATGTATGCCTGTATCACAATCTATGTATTGAGACGGATGAGGGGACGGTAAAAGCGAAAAGACAACGAGACAACGAGACAGCAAAGTAGCAAGGTAACCTTGACGAGCGCGTGAAAAATCACCTACCTCTTGTTATAAGATCTCCAACACTTCCGTGCGAATATCCTTGGCCAAGTTGATCCTGCGGTCGAGCCCCGGCACAACGATCTGATGCTCAGCTGCGACGCGCTTAAACTCTCCATTCGGCTGTTGCTCTAGCAACAGCGCCTGGAACTGCTGTTGGAGACGGACGATGAACCGCAATGTTAAAGTGGTGTGGCCCACTCGAGCAGTGAGCGCGGCCTGCAATGGCACGCTTGGCGTGGCTACCCCCTTCGCATCGACCTTCGAATCAACCTCGACCTCATCGCCCCATACACCAAACCCGTCTAGAGGACCACGCAGGTCGCGAATCCATGGATGCACCAACACAAGCCTATGAGCCTCCGTCAACCGATCCGATGTCCGAAGTACCACATCGCCGATGCCTGATATGCAGACTTCGTAGTGGCGCTCTCGGGCCCCAGCATCTTCCTCACGAATCCTCACGACTTGAAAGATAATGCATGGAAGTTGTAAGCGGCGATTAGCGAAGCGTGCAGGAGGTAAGCGGATGATGTAGCTGTAGAGACGCTTCGCGTCAGCACGAATGGGGGAATTTTTTAATGCCTCCACGCGCATGTCTATCTCGGCACTGTCAATAATATGCAGCGTGCAAGGGGTCTGTCTGTAGACTGCAAGGGAGGCGGGTAGGGAGCTATTGTATGGTGAAGACTGTCCAGTCCAGGCAAGCACCGTTACATCGCCCGAGCGTGCTATGATTTCCTCGAGGAGCTGACCAAGCGCTTTCTCTCGATCGCCATAATTCGGCTTAATGTCACTCTTGAATATACCAATAAGAGAATACGCAATATCTTCTTCCCGGGTCGCATTGCGCGTCGAAGCAAGGCGAAGTTTCTCGCGAATCCCGAGACTATCAGGACGGAAGGATGTGATGGTTTCCACGGGGATTTGGATGGCCTTGGCGAGCTCCCCCATGATTTCTAGGGACTCTTTGTGGTTAACCTGTTTATCGCCGAGGTATGGCTTCCAATCCCGGTCATAAAATTTGACCACCTTGGGTGCGAGCATTTCTTGAAGTGTCCACGCTCGTGTCATCCAAAGACTCTTTATGAGGTCGCCCATGGATGATGGAGACACAACGTCTGCAAGATAAACGAGGGTAGCGGCTGATTGTTCGTACCACATGTACATCAGTGTGATGGATTCGTTCATCACGGTGCTGTTCGTCTTATCTATGCAACAAGTGTCGCTCCATGCCCAGCGATAGCCTTCCTCGCGCGCCACCTCGCAGAAGCTGAGCAACTTGTCGTTGAGTTCTGATCCGCCAAGGTTAAGGATTGACCTTGCTGATTTGATATCTTGGAAGGATGGTTCATTCCCTTGCCACACATGCGACAACGTCACGTATCGGAAAAACTTGACCACCTCCCGTAGGATCTGTGCTTCATCCACTCTCCTCGTCATGGATGAGACCAGTTCCTTGAACATAGTTTCGGATTTGAACACAGGAATACGTTCTGATGCGTTGCATAGCCGGCCCGTCTCGACATCAATGAGAACGTTGGGGCACAAGATAAAGACTCCGTGAATAATGCTTTCAATGGCTACTTCTGTCTGGAAGGGTGAGACATATTCCTTTCGGAGGCCTGGAAAAAACGACTCGTCGGTCGGCCGGCAATGGGTATTATACGATACGTATATGTGCTTACGGCGGATCTCGTGGTCCGGCGATTTCTCAATCGCCGAGATCAGGTCACGTAATACAGTGACAGCCTCGTCATATTCATTCAAACCAAGGAGCGCCGCGTGCTTTGCTTCGTGGCCCCAAGGGCACGAAGGGTCCAGACGAATTGCCTACACGATCCGAATCGTCAGTGGTCCGATATATGATAAACAAGTATCATACTTCGTCGGCATCCTCCAAAGCATCATTCCACAGCTGCTTTTGAGCCTGCGCCTGGCTTCGCTTGATCAAAAGATTGACACGACAAGACGGATTGAGAGACAGTGCAGCCGTGTAGTGCAGAACAGCATCATCGAACTTCTTGTCATCCACAGCTTGATCACCCGAGGCGGAAAACCACGTGATACATTTCTGGGTGAAACCTGGACACCGCGGAATTTACTTTCATGATTTAGGGACTCAGCTGCCGTGACTTACCAGTAACCCACTCGTCGGAATATGTGCTGGTGGGAGTTTCCTTGTCCGCAGTATTCATCAATTTCAGGAGCGCCTCAGCGGCCTCGTGTATGCGACCATCAGCGTAAAGGGTTTCGCACGAACGTTTCTGGACCGTCATGTCAAGTCCATCAAAACTCCATCCGAACATCTTACCGACGTCAACCAACCCGCTCACAAAAAAGCAGAAAGCACCTTACGAGCGAAATTGATTCCAAGTGAATGCTTGATCGCGACGGGGATATATTCTGCGCTCGTTTCAGCCACTCTACTGCGTGGACGTAGTCCCCTTGTTTCAAGTACATAGTCCCGAGTACCTGGAGGAAATGTCAGCGGCAATGGATATGAATCGCCAAGTCCAGCGGCTACTCGCTTGAAGATGGCAATACATTGCAGCATCATCGGCAGTCGCCATGAGATCGTGAATACGTGATACTGCAATTGGGATGTTTCCAGTAAGAAAAAACACGATAGCCTGAAGAGAACATAAAATTTGCTTGAGATAAAATTGAGTATTGAAATGACCTGCCTTGATTAGCAAGAGAAATCCACAACTTGCTTCGTTGGGAGCGCAGTCACGAAACACGAGGTCAAATGCCTGCATAACCGTATCTTGATCCTTTTGTCCGACGAGGGAAACAGCTTTCGATATATGTCCGATGGCGGTTGGCTGGATTGCAAGTGACTCAGGTACAAATGAGTCAACGTGAACATGCCAATGAGAGTGGGCGTTGTAACTACCTGTGCAGCGTCGTCCATAGCCATGTCGTACTGTTTCGAACGGGACCGTACAAGAGCACGATGAGCGAGAGCGCGTGCATGGTGAAACGAACTCGATGGAGAGAGAATTTCTTCTGTCAAAAGTTGTTCGACTCGAGTCAGATTGCCCTGCGTCCATGGCCCGAATATCGCTTCATCAATTTGCACGAGTGGCAGCTGTAATGCTGTAAATAGATCAGAAGAAAGTAAGAATCGACATCCGAAAATACTCACGGCGTGAGGAAACAGAGGGAGAAAGTATGAGCCCTTAGATTCACTAACGTTTATGTGTGATTACTTACATCTACTTGCAAGTACGAGGCGGGAAGGATATCACATAGTCTCCGCAGGGTGATCTTCCCATCGTCTTCACCGGTCGCAATATAATCATGTTGAGGGGAAAGTGAAACAGACCAAAGCCTGCTCGCGTGTTCGAAAACAGGGCCAAGTTGCTGTTGAGTGGATGCATCCCAAAAGGAGAGTGACTTGTTGACTATGACAGCGAGGAATTTTTGGTTGCGTGATAGAACAACAGAAGGCGAGATGGATGTAGAGTCTCCAGGAACGGACCATATATGAAGTAACTTGAAGTGTCGCGAAGACGTATCGAAACGCTTGGCTTCATTGCGTGACACAACGAAGAGCCGACGACCATCAGTTGACCAGGCAAGTGGCGTGCATATCAGAAGTGACCCAGCCTCCCATGGGATGTTGAACAGTTGCTGGCCATCATTGCTGTTGAAGATCCGGAGCGACTTTCCATCGGCAGTAGCAAGTCGGACACTGTCTGGAGCAAACCGCACTGCCGTCATGTTCGATTTCGCGTGCTTCAACGGGCCAAGGAGCTGTTTGCGTGTGGCTATACTAAAGACGAACACGAGACCGTCGCCCCACCCGCCCGTCGCAACTTTCATCGAATCGGGGGAAACGTCGAGCGAGCCTACCCCCCATGCATGACCATCGATATCCCGAACTTTTTTGTAGGTCTTTGCATCCCATATCTGGACGTTCTGCGTTGAATCGTAGAGCCCACAGACTAACCATCTGCCATCGGGCGAGAACATTGCAGTAATGATCTGCCCCTTCTCAGCGTGGATCGCTTCACCAACCTCACGTTGGTCTTTTACTTGCCATCGACGAAGCCTCCCAGCGCGACCGCCGCCCATTATTTGGCCGCCATCATCCGCGAAGAGGACGGAGAATATTTCGCGTTTGCTCTTGATGACAAGGACTTTGGGTAAACATTAGTAGGTGAACACTGAGAGACTCGCTGTGGGCCTTTCACTGCCACATACCTTTCTCCGTTGACTTCATTTTTGCTCAGCACGCCAGTTGGAGACGGGCAAACGAAAGGAGCCTCAGTCAGTGTCAAGACGAGTGAGCTCGGATACCGGTTATTGTCCGGCTTCCGCGTGATGCATGCGGCACATTTCCTGGAGTCTTATCATGATGAATCGATGGAGGTTCACACCATCACCAGGCGTCAGTTCGACGGCGATGTCAACTTACATAAGCGAGGATTCACTCGGGCTGATCTCCCTTCTCTCTGCCGTCACAAGACGAGGGGATGATGCGCTGTTGTCGTGTTTTTCCTCAATGTCTCCGAGGTGAAGAATATTTCGTCCCGGACCAGGGCTTGTCTCGGTTTGTTTGTCGGCGCCACAACATCGCGGTACATAAGGAGAAGGCTCCTATTCCCATCTCCTTCCAACCACTTCCATGTTGTCTCCTGTCTTCCGACAAACTTGCACGCCGAACATCAGTCAAACTCGCCGCTCTTCATGTGCGGGCTCGATCTATCACTCCCTTGCTTCGCAGTCGCACGCTTTCATCCCTGCTCATTTCTGCTGTGCTCAGCCTCTCCCTCCCTTCCCGTTCCTTTCATGTCCATCTAGAGGCCATCCTTGTTTCGTGGATCCGTTTATCTATCGTGTCTGCTGGCAGTCTCGCTTGGCGATGGTGCTGATGCCGCTGGATGGCAACGTTGCGCCACCCGGTTCAACCAACTTCGAGCTTGCGCTCACCTAACGCATTTCGTACCGGTTTTTCTTTCTGTTTCACAGGCCAGCAAGTTCAGTCACTGTAAGGATGTTATACGTCGCGTGATGCAATGACTAACGACTCTGATAGGGGAAGTGCTCTTTTTTCTGGACGTGATTTGCTGCATCGTGTGCGTGAACGACCGTTCGTATGTGGAGGCAGTGCGACAAGCAGCAGGCAAGGTTGATCGGGATGTGATCGGAGAACCACTCTACTCCTTTGGGCGATAGTTTGCGGTATCCGAGCGCGCTGCTCCTGCTGGTCGGGAGCCGTTTCACGCTTCCGGGATCGGTTGTCTCGAGGTCAAAACACAGAAGGACATACGTCGGAAGGTATATATTTATTCTAAGTTAGAATGCGTGGTACGTGCAAGACTCGTAAATACATCGTAGCAATCTTACTCACTGTGGTATAGAACATCACAAGTCATCAGGCGCTGGAGGTCATTGACGAGATAGTCGGCTTAATGCATGACTTGGAGGAAGGCACCGCATTGGATTCAGTTTAGAGCCTCGGTCGAAATCGCATGTAGTGTTGTGTTGCGCATGAGAGCAACATCGTACGCTTCTTATACACTAGTTTTTTTTCTCCGTTTCTGTATCAGGTTAAGAAAGATGGTATACTTGTTCACGACGTGGTCCGAGGAGGAACGCGTGGCTGACGTCCTTCTCTCTGTACGATTCACGTGATGAACGCGTGCACGTGATTTTCACACAACCAGCCAGTCGTCACGCGCCGTCGACGTTGATGGCCGACGGATTCGAGCTGCAAGACGAGCTGCAGTCGCTGCAGGACATTTCCTCCTACGACATACAAAACGAACACGACATACACGACACCGACCCCGCGCCACTCCTGCAACGTGCGTCGTGCTCACACTGCGCAATGCCTCACTCACCCTCTCCCAGATGCCGTCGACAAAACCGCACACAGCTCCGAGTCCATCACCGACCCGGAGGTGTTTGACATCTTTCGTAGCCTGCTCAAACATGCAGATGCCGTCCCCGGCGTGCTCATGAGCAAACTCCTCGATTCGATCGCGTCCAGTTTCAGTGCGCAGATAGACGCGGCGATCAGGGACTCGAGGGACGAGGATCAGCAGGTCATCATGGCCCACAAGGGACCTTTGGAGCGCTATGCCTTTCTCCTCACCTGGTTCGTCTCCGCCGCCGAAAAGGTCAAGTCGAGGGGCGACGGGGACGCCCCGCATCCGCCACCCCGGGCGCGTCGCGGCAGAGGGGGCAAAGCGGGAGGTTCGCGCACGGCAGTGAGGACCGCAGAGACGTGGAGTTGGATGGATCAGATACCGGGCGCGCTCGAGCTGTTTGCCAAGGCGATGAAACTCAAGACGCACCGGATCTGGATGACAAGTCCGGAGAGAGACGCCTTCATCACGTACGCCCTCTGCATGTCACCCGCAACGTCGAGTCCATGACCTTGCTTTAGCTGTCTCACTCGCCCTGCCTATCACATCGCGGAGAGCGAACAGTACATGAAAGACCACTCCATCAGGCAAAAGGTCTACATCGTGATCTGTATTGCCGTCAAACACCACGGTCATGCTGTCGCTGCTCAGATCAGCATCATGCAATCCCTGCAATATTTCGAGCATCTCGCCGAACCAATGGCAGAGCTCCTCTCTTGCCTTGCCAGGGAATTTGACCACGCCCAGCTCGGAGACGAGATACTCCGGGAGATCGCGGGAAAGACCTTCAGTGCCCAAGACACCAAGGGCCCCAGAGCATTTTCGCGTTTCCTCGTCAAGTTCACTGAAGAGTCGCCCCGGTCCGTGCTCAAGCAGATCAGTCTTTTGCTCGAACACCTTGACTCCGAGGTAGGTATTCCCTTTTCTGACCTACTTCGGCCCATCCATATTGGTCTAGTCATACCCCATGCGCATGGCTCTCGTCGAAGTGATCGGCTCGCTCATCCGTGAACTCTCCAATTCCGAAGACATGGCCAACGACTCGACGCAGACGCACAAGCAGCTCAGCGGGCTCTTTGACCTCCTCATCTCGCGCATGCTCGACTTGTCGTCGTACGTGCGCTGCAAAGTCCTCGCCACGTTCGTGAAGCTCTGCGAGCTCCGCGTCCCGTTCCCAAAGCAACGACTCAAGATCACGCGGCATACCGTGGCCATGTTGGACGACAAGGCGTCCACCGCCCGCAAGTCGGCGGTGGCGTTGCTCACCAAGTTGATCACCACCCATCCGTGGGGGCTCATGCACGGCGGCCCGCTCAATCTCGAGAAATGGCAGGGTTATTATCAGGAGGTGGCGGCGAAGCTGGACAAGCTAGAAGATGCTGTGGGGAAGGCTGTGGAGCGGGACGACGCAGGGGAGGAATCTGAGCAAGAGAAGGAAGACGGCGAAGACGAGGAAGACGAGGAGGGGGAAGACATGCAGACCGACGATGTCGAAAACACACCCAAACCCCGCAAGAAGCGGAAAAAGTGAGCCTCGAACTGAATGTTTGTTCCCTGCTAACGAAAGCCACCAGACCACGTGCCGAAGCTGGGGACGAGATGGACGTCGACGAGTCACGGGATGAGGATTTGGACAGTATCCTGGACGAGGACAAGGAGCCCCCATCCAAAAAGCGGAAAGGAAAGAAAAGGGCGCGCGATTCAACGGTGAACCTCGCCGCGATGACGTCGGAACAGGAGGCCCTCGCTGCACTGCAGTCCAACGAGGTCCTTCATCTCAGGTTACGCAAGAAATACTACTCGGAAGCGCTCAGCTTCATCAGGACGATCGAGGGCGCTATGGATCCTGTCATGCAGCTGCTCGGCAGTACCAACAAAGCAGAGGTGCTGGAAGCGATGGACTTTTTCCGGACGACCAGCGAGTATGAGTTTGAGTCGTCAGAAGTTGGTCGTTGGGTTCTGCGAGTGGGATCTTTGGCTGACAATTTATGCAGCTCGGGATCAAACGTATGCTTCATTTGATCTGGTCGAAAGACAACAACCAGACTTCTGAGGATGGGAAAGAGCTCAAGGGCGTGCGGTCCCGTTTGTTGGAGTGTTACCGCGGTCTGTACTTTGATCCGCTACCTGACATGGAGCCCAAACAGCAGGTGAACCGGATTGCAAAGAATATGATCGAGTGAGTGCTCGAAGCGTGTCGTTTGCATCGCCTCGTTGACTCCACTAGGTTGACCTACGACTCGACGCTCGCCGAGCTGACCAGTCTGGAGGAGATGATGAAGACGATGATGGAGGAAGACCTCGTTCATTATGACATCATCAATAAGTTATGGCAGGTCTACAGTAAGTTTACTCTCGAAGTGTTGTCATACGGATCGTTGCTGACCGATGTTTTGCTAGGTTCCCCAAAGTCTCTTCCTGCGTGTCAACGCCGAGGCGCGATCATTGTCTTGGGCATGTTTGCGCTCGCAAAACGCAGTGTGGTGTCGGAGAAGGTCGACGTGTTACTCAAAGTGGGCTTGGGCCCTCTAGGGAAGGTGGTATCGTATTTTTCTTCCTTGGGCTCATGAACTGACTCGCTTACTTATCAGGCTGATCTCACACTCGCCCGATATACGTGTGTCGCTCTTCAGCGACTGAACGGCAGCGCGAAGAAGGTCAAAGGTCAGCTCTCGCACCAATCTCATACCTCTCATACTTAGCCACAACGAACAGGCTCCCTTCTCAACACGACGCTGCGCTTGGAAATGTCCAACCCCGTCTTCAAAAAACTTCAGGATGCGATCGAACACCCCTGTCATTCCAAAGAATGGTTTGGGATGGCCGAGCAGGCCCTCAATACGATCTATGCGCTCGGCGATCACCCCGACGAGCTGTGCAACGAGATCATTGTGAACCTCACCAGGCGCGCGTTTACGCGGAAGCCGCAGCCTCTGGCATCGGACGCGCCGGTGGACGAGGAGCGGGATTCGAATGCAATGGAAGAGGCTGCGGAGCAGCCAGCGTCAACCATGATATCGTCTGCGCCGGTGTCGCAGGCGTTCTTGTCCACTCAAGGCGTGAGTCAGACATCAGGGGAGAAGGATGTCGGCGACGTGTTCCACCTCAGTCAACTTTTGTTCGTCGTCGGTCACGTTGCCATCAAGCACATCGTCTTCCTCGAGCTGGTCGAGAGAGAGTGGAAGCGGCAAAAAGACGAGAAGGAGCTGGGTTAGTTCATGGTTGTGATTTGGCGGATTGCTGACGTGTTTTATTTTATAGCGGAAAAACTCGCGGCCGGGATGAATTCGACGAACAAAGGGACCAAGGTTGTCGAAGAGCTCGATCAGGTCGCCGGGAACGTTGAAGACGAGATTGGCGAGCGGATCGCTGCCGTGCGTGAAACGGAGCTGCTGTACGGCCCCGAGTCCTTGTTGGCGCTCTACGGGCCGATGCTTGTCCACGTTTGTGGGAGCCCCCACAAGTTCAAGGTGAGTCACGCTCGCTAATGTTCGTTCGCGACTGCATGCGCCTGCCAGAACCAAACCCTCCGTGCGACGGCGACGCTGTCGTTTGCCAAGTTCCTCTGCGTGAGCTCGCAGTTTTGTGACCAGCACTACCACCTATTGTTCAAGGTCCTCGAGACGTCCAAGGACCCGAGCATCCGGAGCAACATTGTCATCGCGCTCGGGGATGTCGCCGTCTCCTTTAGCAGCATCATCGACGAAAACAGCAACGAACTCTACAAGGGTCTTTCGGACCACGACCTGGTCGTAAAGAAGAACACGCTGATGGTGCTTACGCATCTGATCCTCAACGGGATGATCAAGGTCAAGGGCCAGCTGGGCGAAATGGCCAAGTGTCTTGAGGACGAAGAGCCGCGGGTGTCAGACCTCGCGAAGCTGTTCTTCACGGAGCTGTCGACCAAGGACAATGCGATCTACAACAACCTGCCGGACGGTAGGGCGTCTCGCTCTGATGTCCGTTGCACCGTGGCTCATCGGACGCACTAGTCATCAGTCACCTGTCCTCCGGAGAACACGCTGTCGACGAAAAGGTGTTCCAGAGCACGATGCGCTACATCTTTTCCTTTATCGAAAAAGTGGGCCGTCTCTGTCGTTTCCGCTGATCACACCATTCACTGAGCATACGCGCGCCGTTAGGAAAAACAAGCGGAAAACATTGTCGAAAAGCTCTGCCAGCGCTTCCGGCTCTCGGAAGACCCGCGCCAGTGGCGGGACATTGCGTTCTGCCTGGCGCTCCTCCCGTTCAAGTCAGAGCGCTCGGTCAAGAAGCTCATCGAGGGCCTGCCGTTTTACCGCGACAAGCTGCACGAGGAAGAGGTGTACGACCATTTTGCCGAGATCCTGACGAAGGCCCGGGCGAATAAGTCGGCGAACAAGCCGGACACGGAGCTGAACGAGTTCGACGCGGTGAGCCGGCGACGTGCGTGAACGCTGAGAACGCGATGGCTCATGGTCTTTTCTCTTCTTTCTTTTCTGGTTTGGGGTCGGCAGATTCTCGAGGCGCATAAGCGGCAGGGCGAGGAAGACCACGCGTTTGAGAAGCGCGTCGAGGGGAAGAAGGCGGCGGCCAAGAAGAAGGCCACCCGACGATGTGGGTACTCTCGCTTTATGTTCCGACACGCGCCCGCGAACTCAGCCTCCTTGCGCGCTCGACAGCGGCGCGCAAAAAGACCCAGGTGAACGAGCCCGAGGCGGACGAGAGCACGAGCGCGACGGCCGCCCCGGCAGAATCGTCGGCGCGACCCAAACGCGCGCAGGCGCAGGACGACGAGGACTATGATGACTTGTATGTGTAACAACATACCGAGGGAGCTCGTGCGGGCCGTTCTGGCATTATGATACATGTAGAGCGACGTGCAAATTTTCAATCTTTTGTATACCTAGACCTGTAACCTAATGCGTGCGGTAAAAACCTACAGATGGACGTAGTGTAGACAGCGTGCAAGAGAAGAAAAAAAATAGGAGAAAAGCAAAGGTCAAACGAGCGTGAGTCAGGGTTGCAACGAGTGTCGAAAGAAGTCAGCAGGTCCATCCGAGAAAGAAAATAAATAAAGACAAGGGAGCGTGTCGGGTCAGTGCGTTCCGTTCAAAACCGAGATAACAATGGGGACAGACAGGAATAGAGGTGAGTTAGCGAATAGACACAGAGTGATAGAGGAAAAAAAATAGAAAAAAATGAAAAATGATAACCAAGTATTAGATTAGAAGCGTGGTATACGTTTGGCTTGCGAACAAGTTACACAAATAAAGTGTCGAAAAAATTGACTTGAACAAGAAACGTGTCGATCTTTTTTCCACCCCCAAGATGAAGCAGCAAAGGCGAAAATGAAGTACAAGGTGTGTGTGTCCCTCGAAATTCCCAAAAGAGAGGACGGAGAAGCAAAGAGGTCAACCTATCGTTCGCGTTCATTCCGCCTTGAACCGACTGCCACCACCACCTCCGCGCATGATGGCCTTCATGAATGCAAAGAAACGGTCAGCATATTCGTTCGGCGGCACGGGACTAATTTTGTGCTAAAAAAAAAGAAGCGCATACACGGTCATCCTCCCATACCTCCCACGTTCAAAAGAGACACCACTCACGCGGTCCGCACTAAGCCCTTTCCAAAAGTGCTCCAACTGTTTGACGGCCGAATATGGCGTCAGAATGTCAATAACGCCGAGATAGTAGAGTGTATCCATCGGCTGGTTGGCTTCGTCGGTCGCTTGGAGGCCACCTTCGTCTTGATAAAAGATAAAGCATTGGCGATCGCCCGTGTCCTCTTCAGGCAGATCCAGCGTGCCCGAACCAAGGCGCTTCGGGTCCGATTCACGCATTGCGCGCTTCATGGCGATGGCCTCGGGTGATCGCGCACCCTTGTGTTGTGCATTTTTGCGGCGAATGGCGGGGACGCTTGGCTATCGGAATGCCACATCAGTAGCTGTATGGCAACACGACACCGCTTCTACTAACCGAAAAGACCTTGAGCGTATTGCTGCGCACGTTGTCCCTGTTCCCACGCTTGATATGGTGTATGCCAACCAGCAGACTGTAATCCATCACATGCACCGTCTTCAAAAACTCCGAGTCACGACGCAGTTGTTCCGTCAACAGCGCACGTTTTTCCGGCCCGAGCTGGAGCGTTTTTCCGCGGTTGATCCAATTCAAGTCCTTGAGCACCGCACGAGGTTTCTTCTTAATCGTTTCTTCCGGGTACTCTCTACCCACCGTACTGCCCTTGAGATCGTATGTCTCGTGGATGTCCTTGTGGGGCGGGAACAGGTTGTTCATGATGACGAAGTGAATCTTCTGACCTCTTGGTAGTTTGACACGATGGAGGCCATAAAACCGGGAGAGCAACGTGTGTGGGTTACTCCTCACGTGCGCATAGTATTTCTTGAGTATCGAAAGAAGGAACTTGTGCTCCGAGTGCCGAATCGTCTTGATGATGAACCGGTAGTCGCGCGAAAAGTAGAAGAACGAGCCAGATTTTCCCGGCGAGCCCAGCTCGGAGAGGATGTATTTGGCCGTCAACGAAAGGAGGTAGTCTGCAGGGTCGAGTTGGAAATAGTCTTCTCGCAGCTCTCGGAACACCCAGGGTGCGTAATCTTTAAACTTGAAATCGTACTTTGCGGAGGGCGTGAGTTCATTTCCGATGCTGTCGTCAACATCAGTGTGAATGGCTGTGAGGACGCACGAAATACAACGTACATGTCAAAGGAATACTTGTGTCGTGCAGTGAAGTCTGCGTCAGTAAGTGGTCGTTTAATCTTTGCTTGGCACCGCGACACCTGGTGAGCAACGCCCCGTCAGCGGTGCTTATCCACAAGCATACAAACGACGTGGCACTCACAGCAATGCGGATCCCTGTCAGCATGTTGTACATGAGCACGTAGTTGACGTGGTCTTCCCCAATCAAGTTGCCCACGAGCACCTTGTTCTCCTCTTCTTTCCCCACCGACCTCGTCCGCCGAGAGACCGAGCGCGTGAGCGCTTCTTCCGCATCTTTTTGTGCCTTGGCGCGCTTCCGCTCCCTTCTGATCTGCTCGGCCTGCAACTCAATGTCGTCCAGAATGTCCGGGTCGAGGTCGTAGCGATGCTCCTCCTGCATCGCCGACGGCCCAGACCGGTGATGCCCCCCCGTCGTGTTCCGTCTCGTAGGCCGGGGCGGCCGAGTCCCGTCCCCCGGCGGCTGGAGGTACCCGTCCGGCGACTGCGACTGCGACAACGACGAGGCATGCCCACGCATGTACCTCGCCGACGGCGACCCAGACGCCAAGGCCTCCGTCAGCGCCAATACCTCCGATGTCTCATCCGACAGGACCAACGTGCGCGGCGCACGTGCGGACGACGCACCCGTGCGTGCGCTCAACGTGGACAGCCTCGTGTCCGTCGACGCGCGGTGTAGCAGATCGTGGTGGGTCGACGGAGAGGGCTTGGAGAACGCCGAGGGCGGGGAACGAGGTGTCCGCTGCGTGTCGCGCGAGTCGACCGAGCCCGTCCGGTCGCGCGACGTCGAGGGCGGGCTGCGCGTCCGCTCGACGACGGCGTCTTCGAAGACGACCGGGCGCGAACAGGGCTCGGATCGCAGGGAGCGTGGGGAGGCGTGCAGGCGAGCGCCCTCGCGCTCGTCGCCCTGCTTGATGCTCGCTGGCGGGGATGGTGGGGGCGGGCCAACGGGACTGAACGGGGGAGAAAAGGGGTGCGGGTGGATGTTGCTGTGCACGCCGACATCGCTGGACACGACGTGCATGACGGTGGTCTTGTGGAAGACGGAGCTGGCTGCGACGGGATTCGAATCGAGACCGAGGGTGTCGGCTATTTTGACGAGATGGAGCTCTTGTGGTTGCGTCGCTGGCCTGCCAAAGGTCTGCCTGGGCGTGGCCAGCTCTGGGTCGCCGGCGGGCACGGTCTGGGTCGAGGAGGGGCTGTCAAAGGAGGCGGGGGTGCTTGGGGTCGCTGGGGACGCTCTGGCGGTGAAAAAGGAAGTGCCGGCGGTGGAGGCCATGCTCTGGCGGTGGTCTGCGGAACTGTCCTGGAAGGTTGAAATCGGGGAGGACGAGACCGGGGACGACGTGATCAGAGGAGGCAAATTCAGCGCCGTCGTCGCCGCCATCGCAAGAGACCACCGTCCTGGGTGGCTGTGCACAGCTTCAGAGGGGCTGTATTTCTTTTTCCCACCCTCTGAGATTACAAATAAAACGGGATCCCGTAGACTACTGGCGCCGCCCCGGTCAAGTACGGGAGCTTGCACAGCCCCCGCGACCGCGCGACCGCACTCACCACCGACGTCCTCTCGCGCCCCCCCACGGCCCCGGGACGAAGGTGCAGCTGGTCGAACACGCCCTGCGTAAACTTGTCAATGTCCCGGTCCGTCACGTCCCACAGATTGGCCACCAGCGTCGGGCTGCCATGTGCAAATAATCCACGATCAGCGTCTCCACGGCACATCGAATCAAACACTCACCAGCCAGCAACCATGTAATTATAGGGCGTTCCCACCCTGTCAAACTCGCCCATCTCCCGCAGCGCGCCCGAGGAACACCCCCACAGCATGGTCGCCGCGCATCGCGGCAAATGTCTAATTTTGTGTGACCGCGCATACTGTTCGCCACCCCCATGCCCGAAATAGCTGATGATCACCACGTCAGCCCAGGCCCGAACACGTTGCAAGCACGTACATGACAAGGTCTTTTCGCGATAGCGCGTTCAGCAGCTCCTGCTCGCTCGGCGCACGCCCAACAATCCCATCCCACCCCACCCCGTGCATCTCCTGCAGCCATGCGGAAAATCTGCCCTCCGTCCCTTTCAGATCCCCGCTTGGGTTCAGGACATAATACGTCTTCCGTGCATCCACCGCTACCCGATCGATCAGGGCATCTCCGTCCTCCCCGGTGCCCTTCCCCTCCATCGCCGCAAGCTGCAACCTGTCAAAAAGGAACTCCAAACTCGGTATCCGGCTGACGCTCTGTCCCCGCAGCGCCGGCAGACTCTCCCAAGGGATGCTCTGCAAACTCCGGTCGAGCACCAAAAACGTGTGGCTGTCGTCGATGGCCGTCACCCGGGCCTTTTTCCGTGCCGCCGCGTGTTCCTCCAGCGCAGCACGCAGATCCACCGTGACCTGATCCATGTCCACCTCGGAGATCGCGATAGGCACGCCATGGAACTGATAGAGGTCCAGAATGAAATACACCAGATCCTCGAGCTCTTCGTCCCGGCATTTCGGCGACAATGACGAAAAACACGCCAGCAGCGCGTCATCCAGTCGAAGCTTCATCTTCTTCTTGTCCTGCGGCGGCAGACTCCGTTTGAACAACTTCTCCAACCGCGTGCGCAGGTCCCCGATGAGCTCGTCCGATACCGTGGTGGCCGGGCTTAAAATAGTCTGATGGAAACGACCGCCATCATTCCAGGGGAGACGATCCCAAAATGGCGCGCCACGCACCTTGAACGCCCCTAACCAACAAAACTCGATGTTCTCCAGCAGAGCCTGCAAGCGTTTGTCCAGCGCAGCCCGCTCGGCCCACCAGCCCGCTCTCGCGTGCAGGTCATCGGTTTGGATGTGCGCCGCCCGACGCGTTCCCTCGTCACTCAACCGCACAATTTCTCGCAGCTCCTGCAACGCATCTTCCAGCATCAGCCGCGACTCGTCGTCATCCGTCTCCCGTCTTCCGCGGAGGGGAACACAAAAGAGCAGGGGCTGCGAAGAGAACGTATGTAAGCGGCTGATGAACATGCTCGATTTATCTGCCGTCAGCGTGATGTGGATCACCGTCCAGTTACGTGGCAGCTTGGGTGTGCTTGCCAACAGCGCAGACGGGGAGAGGGTCAGAGACCTGTACTTCCTCTCGAGCGCAGACCAGTATGCTCGTTGTATGTCGTCGTCGTCGTCCATATCACACGTCGAAGGGCTATTGCCAGACGGGTTGCGTGGTCGCGTGTTGACAACGAGAGGCAACCCATCGCCCGCCATAAACGGCCATTGTAAGTCATCCGCGTTTGCGTCCGCAAACTTGTGTGATATCGCTTCCAACATCTCTCGATGAAGCGTGATCGCCGACGATGCATCTAAACCACAACCCGCGTCAACAAAACGCACGGCAAGGAAAGCAGCGCACAGACCCAGCAGGCGTGCCGCCAAGAGCGGCGTATCCGGACTCGTTTTCCCAAGCGACGACTGCAACGCCCTGATCATCGCAAGCGTCACCGACGCTTCACGTACATGCGGAACCGCCCCTCGTCGCGACGTCAATGCAAGGTCCGCCCAGAACAGCTTTTCAGCGTCGTTAAGCATATCCAATATATCCTGCCTCGCCAGGACGAGCGCGGGCTGCTTGTTCCCCGTCATGCCCATCGGAAGCGCAATCGCTGCATCCAGGCGTCAACCCCCCAAAAACATAGCAGACGCTGGGCATGCGTACTGGATTCAGTGAGCGAGCTCAAAAACATGTCCGACCGGAATTGTTCATAGACGCTGTGCAGCGTCAGCTTGCCCATGACTGCATGTTCTTCGCCCTAATCAAACCAAGTCGATCCCTCGCCATACCGTTTAGACATCGCACCCACCTTGATCTCAGCAGACGGTGGTAATGCCATCAACCGCTCGATCAAATCCTTGAAGATGTCATCACTGTCGTTCCTCAACAGCCAAACTACCCACGCGTATCAGAAAAAACAAGATGTACAGGGTATGTCATGCAACTCACTGTGTTTACAGAGAATGGCCGACAGGAGTCTGGGCACGACCATGCCCTGCCCACTATGTGTGACAGCCCCCGTCGGCGACGGCTCGAGGCTCGACTTGCGCCGCCTGTCCCACCCGGCCCAGGGTGCATCAGCTACCATCTAACCCGACACGACAACGCGAAACACGCACCCGCCATCAAACGACACAATCTTGCGCTCCAGCTCATCCAGCATCTTCCACGCCCGCTCATAATGGCCTCTCGGGTCCCCCACACCCGTCTGCACCGCCTCAGTTTGCGTCAGTACACCAAAGTCCCCCCGGAGTCGCTGTACATCCGCCGCATCGATCCCCAACACGCCGACCAATAGACCCGCCGCCCGGTCGAGCGCCTCCTGCCCCTCGGTTAACGCACCCTGCCCCAAGAGGACCTCCCCACGCAGTACACACGCCCGCGCCACGACTGCCGGCGCGCGCGTGCTCTCCGCCAAATCGAGCACTTGCTGGATGAAGTAAAGTGCTTCCCTTGGCGACCCGCGCGCACAGTAGGCGTGCGCGAGCCAAAACAGCGTCGACACGAGGTACGCAAGCAGTTGCCACGATAGCCCGTCCGTGGGTGTCGACTTCGGGCGCGGGGAGGCGTCTGTACTCGGATTGCTAGTGACCTCGAACGGATTCGCACTTTCTTCCGGCGCTCTCGAAGCCGCGTGGGTAGGCGGGACGAGACGCGAGAGCGCATCAACAGCGCGATTCCAGAGCCGCAGCGACTGGAGCATGCTACCCAAGGCACCTACGACATTGTCCTGCAACCCGTCGTTAGCCGTTCGATATCAATACTGAGCGAATCTTTACCTTGGAGTATTGGACAGCAGCAAACACGCGACACGCCAATGCCGCCCGTTGCAATCGTTCCACGCGCATTCGGATGCGCTTCGCGGTTGGCATCGTTTTGTCTTCGATGGCCACGGCAGCCTCTAGATTTTGAGCCTCATGGTAGACATTTGCACTACAAGCCGACCTCGTCAAGATGACCCCTTACCACCCAGTACGCATACATACCTCGCAGAAATATTATCCCCTAGCGCAAGTACTTCCGCATACCCCAGTAAATACTGCAAGCGTACCTCGTCCGGCACTGCCTCTGCCTTGAGCACGTTGGCGCATTTGCTGAACAAGGCGTTCGCGCGTTTAGATCGACCGAGTTTGACGTACTCGTGAGCGAGGTCAATGCAAATCACGGAATATGCTGCACGTGGTGATGAGCACAGCGAAATGCTGTACTGGAATAAACGCCCATACCTTCCGCCGGAATGGAAACCTGATGTTCACAAATCCGCTTGAGCATTTCGAGGAGTTTCACCTTGAGGACAATAAGTCCGAGCAGTCCGAGCAAATGGACGTTCATTTCTACGGAACTGCAATCAGTGAGGAATTGACCTTGAACGGGGGATGCCTACGGATCAAATCTAGAACAGGTCGGATATCAAAAGGAGTAGCCGTCTTCTTGGCTACGGGAAGGCTGCAGGGCGTGGGTTCTCCCGTGTTCAACGAGACGGTTCTCAGAACTGTTCCGGCAAAGTCAGCGACTCATGGGAACAGCACAGGTGGATCGATCACCTTGGCGAGGCTGTGATCCGGCTGCACCAGCCGCCGTCTTCTTCGATTGCTTGGTATCACCCACCGCTCGGCGACCCTTTGCCCCATTCGTCAACCTTGTCGCTTTTGTCCCAGAACCTGGGCCGACCATCTTCCCTTTCGGGCTCGCTTCTACAACTGCCCTTGTAGACATCAGACTGCCGAGAACATTGAGGGCCGCCTCAATATGCGTTGCAACCACGTTCATCATCTCTGCCCCTGCGGGCGACCGACGATATGCATGCAGGGTCAACCACATGTGTGTAGCCAGCCTCAGTTGAGGAACGAGGAACACAAAACCATTCGAATTGGGTATCTGTAGGGGGGGATTTGCGTTCAGAAATCCAAGAGGTGGGATAGATGATATACCTGTCGTGAGAGCAACTCCAAGGCCTCTCGTCCCATGGCGTCCACATCGACCCGTGCAGACGAGTTTGGGTCCTCGTCCTGTCCATCTCGCCAAGACACACCGAGGGATGAGACCAACACCCGGGCTCGCTGTACAGGTGCCCACCCGGCATCGTACTCTAGAAGTAGATCCTCCAAAGTACGTCCTATCGCCTCGCGCGCACCGTCCTTGTGTCCTATGCTTTCTAGCATGGCTAGCTGGCGAGTCAAGATCGCGCCCGCGATCTCTGCCATGGCTCGACCATCTGAAGGGAATGTCGAGATCGGATCTGGCACTGACGTTGGGTCAGCCTTGGACTCGGAATCAAGACGTGTGGAATTATACGAAATGTGCCGTAGACTAATCTGTGCTGGAGGGAGGAAAAGTTCGCATGTTGCCGCATAAGTCAGCCTTTCGATAATGGACGAGAGGTATTTGACGGGAAGGGGTGCAATGGATCCAAACGGATCGGGAGAAGAGAAATAAGCAAGGTGATGAGTGTAAGGGAACGTCCGAACACTTTCGACGAAGCATTCATAAGCCAGCTGCGCATACCACCGTCAGCAAGTAATAAATAGGCCGAATCGTTGAACGATACCTTTCGGTCCCCGATCTTGGAATGACACACTCCGAGAAGCTCGAATCTTCGGAATAACTGCTCCTCGAGCTGTTGTCGTCCCTCCTCTCTATCATTTTCGACGCTGGCGGTGTTATACGTGGCTAACAGCTGCTTCCCTAGGAAACATCCCTCCCGGAGGAATCGAACGGCTCCACCAAAACGACCTGCCGTGTACAATGTCCCTCCAAGATTATGAAAAGTAGCAGATATACATCGCAGGAATGTCGCTGCGTCCGTCGTAGTTATCATCCCAGGCGTAGCTGAGTTAACAGTATCCATGGCGCGTTGAAGATAGCTCGAAGCAGACGCATAGCTCTCGACATCGGCAGGCTGGAGTAGGGAACGTGCAAGTACGAGGAACACATCGACAAGTGATGTCAGGATGTTCTTTGCCTCAGCATTTTTCCCAGCGCAAGCACCGTCCTAAAGAGTGTTTAACAAGATACGCGAGGGAAGGGGAATTATGTTTCACCTGCATCAAGCTGTGTTCCAGAGTATTTGCAATGGCCTCCGACAGAGACATTGCCTCAAGTCTCGAATCCTTGGTCGGAATCTGTGGTACATCCAGAACCCGAAGGGCAGTGCGTCGCAGTCGTTCCAAGGCACGCTCCAGTTTACCACGCGCCTTCAGCACTTCCGCAGAGCTCTCAGATACAAGAGAGTCAAGATCTGACAAGAGTGGACAGTGGCGACGGACTGCTTCTGCTGCTTCCTTCGCATGTCTCGTAAGCCCCGGGCCTGCAACACAATGAGCCGTTGGAAAGCGGCGATGGTTAAAATAATGATGTGCATCATTACCTTCACTATCAAGACTTGCCGTTGCCTTGAGGAAAATAGCACAGCTTTGTGCGCACTCCACCAGCACGACATCCTTGGTACGGTTGTGGGGTATAGGCCTTGCGCCCTTTGTGTTCGTTGAGTCAGAAAGCTTAAGCTCTCCGACTCGAACCGCAAGACTCTCGATGGAAACAGAAGAAGACAAAAAGGCAGAGGCTGGAGTGATTGTGCTGGCATCAATGTGTGACCGAGATGATGATGAGGGGCGAATCCCCATCAGTTCCGATATGTGATCCAAGATAGATATATCGCCCTACATTCAGAGTACCCCGTCATTATAGTTGGCCACTTCAAGCAAAATCGACTGTTAGTGGTTCGAATGCAACTCACCTTCTTGGCGAAACTCATCCATGTTTCGCACATTTGGACAAAAGAACGACCTTCAGAAAAGGACGGCTCATGAAGACCTCGCGCAAGCCTCACCACCTCGGATAAGCTGCGGGAAATACATATGGCGGCGGACGATTCCTTCTCCGTTTCGATTGGCTGCGACGAGAAAGTCCCAGCATACGAGAGACACGTTTTATGTACTTGATCCCAAAAGGTAGCGGACTTGATGGCACCAGGCGTGATATACAGCAAGCACGAAAGAGCATATATGCGGAGATCGAATATCGACTTGGAGTCTATGCTTGTTCCACCACTCGAAGAGAGAGCGGTACAAACTTTGCTGACAAAAGTGTAGGCTTTAGTGAGGATTGCGTCCCTTGTCTTTTTGGGAATGTTGTCTTGTTTCATGCCTGGGGCCCAGGCGAGCAAAGAGTGCGAGCGCTGAAGCGCGGCGACAAGAACGCTGGCTGAGAAGGGGGGAGAAGGGCGGAGTAGAAGGGATAGAAGAACATTCAGGGCATGTGTCGCAGAGGTGATCAATAACGTCAGTACGGTGAGGTCGTTGGAGGTCGGACGGGGAACCGCAAGCAGGTGCAAGGGTGACGGATGGCCACCAGTAGATTGGCCAGTAGCTGCAATATGCAACAGACGCGGGTGCATAGCGTCGAGAAACTGCACCGCTTCTTCGTACTAGAAGCCATCCCGTCACGTTTGCTCACATGCTTGGGTCTACCACGCACCAGCTCGACCGTTATCAGCTTCCCCGTGATGCTACAAGCTGCTCGTTCGACATCGAGATCATCTGGAGTAATCCGTCTCAGCGTTTCTAGAGCTCTCTTTGCCACTCGAATTGCGCCATCCGCTTTGCTAGCGTTTGTGTCCATATTACGGGCCTTTGCAGAATCTCCAGGGTTGAATTTCCATCCCGACCGAGTTACTGCAGACAAGTCCTGCAAGGATGCATTCACCATCCGCATGCATTCCGTTCTTTCATCTTCTTTTGCGGGCAGTGATGGCCCTAGCCTGGATGTCCTTGCCACCGCGGGATGTCCGTCATGTAATGTCGATGTAGACGTACGTTTCGAGGCTTGGTCGTCTGGTGTTGTCGTGGCCTTCGTGCGAGCCGTTCTTCGCGCTGCATTTACGGCTTTTGCAGGTGGCATTGGGACCTCAGTGTAGACGGTCGAAAAGACGCGGGTTGAATGGGACGCGTTGAGTCACGTGATCGTTACGAAAAAGTAACGTTTTCACTTGCTAGTTGGCGCGTCCGATCAGCAACCCTTCGTTAGTGCTTTCGCTTGCGTTACAAACTACTCGAAGGGACCACTATCTACAAGAGACTGCTGTTGGGTTCTCCCACATAGGCCTCCGAAGCTGTACACGCTTCCGTGCCTAGATTCCAAGGATCATTGCTCGGCTCACACTTCGAGTTGTCCCCGATATATGAATCATCGCAAACGGAGGGCGAGCTATCTGTCAAGGTAAAGGACTTTTCATCCAACTTAATCAGCTGCCCGTTTTTGCCAACGATGTGGGCGCCTACCGAGTCGGAACCAGTGAAGGCGCATGCGGTGAACGTTCCTGGGTATTCGACAGAGGGGTAATAGCAGGTTATGGTGTCACCAGAGCAAGTCCAGTAGTTGAGGCATGCGTTACCCTGGCCGTTTGGAAGCGGGTCATAAATGCAATTCGGGCAAGCTAGACACGCCGCGCTCGCACGAGAGGCGAGCCCAAGCAAGGTTGAGAATATGAGGGCTACCGACACTGAAGAGCGAAACATTTCTGGCCGACGGATGCTCGTCATCCTGGAAGACATGGTGTGGATCAGCGAAACTCACCGAAGGACTACTGCAATTATTAACTCTTCACTACAGGCAATCCTTTCTGCCCTGCTTCGCTTTATAATACGAGCAATCTCTATTCGCTTAGCTATCGAGATCTATTCTAAGACCAGATCTCAAGCTCACACTGTCGCATTCTCAAATACTATGCTGGCGGCAATTCCACCGCGGCGCCGAAACTCAACTGAGGCTGTTTTCTGCCACGGATGAGGGAAGACAAAGATACTACTTTTGCGTGCTTCTGGCTGTTGCATTCAGCAACGGTGCCCTGTAAGGGTGTCTCTAACTAGTTTCTGGTGTTTGTGCACTCACGATTTGGATTCTGTATAAGTGAAATGATATACTTATTGAGAACAAAGATCAGGCTATACCACAGCATCTTATTTTTTTTCTGACGTTGTAACAATTTCTGACATGGTGTGTCACTCACCGCCTTATGTATACCTCGATCCATTTAGGATCGAAGTCCGTCTTTGGCTGTGGTTAGAGCCACTGACTGACGTGCGTGAGTAAAATCCATGTTAGTGACCGCGTCCCTCTTGATTCGCTCTCAGGCCGCAGACTTCCCAGGTTTCTCGGAAACGCTGATGGCTTTTATAACATGATGTGAGCACGTAGATCCGTAGGTGGGACCAGCTGCAGACTTGATTAATGGTGATGCCTTCCCCAGGTTCAAGTGAAAACTTACAAATTAGAAGCGGAATTCACACGGCAAATTTACATGCTTTGCACTTTTCGTTGCTGTTATGGGTTATGGGTGGAGAATCTTCCGATCGTGTTCATAAAATTTCAATGGAGCAAAACGACGCGGTACTCCCCGGTCTCGGATAACGTTTCTCTGGTGCTTGGTCCCGACTGGCCCAAAGTCGGACATGAATTTCGTGCGAAGCGGAGGAAGATTGATCTTGGTATATATGTATGCTGATGGTTCCCGTGGGCGTCATCACCAGTAGCCAGAACTACCATGCAATCGTATGGTCACCCAACTCACCTTTACTCATCACCGGCGTCGGAAACACAACGAAAGCATTCGCCGCCTAACGTGCGTGGGATAGAACAACGAGGACCGGGGGCCCATACTCGGATGTGAAGTGGTATAAGAACTTGAAATTATACGTTCTCCTAGAGCGCGTAGCAAGATAGAATAACGAATCTTCCAGTGAGTCTCCACGATCTCCCTTCATTGCCACTCTCTGACGTCATCGTCAAGGGCTGATAAAGAAAGATGGCCCATTTCACCTTCATCGCAGTTCTCGCCAGTGCGACGTTGCTCTCGTTCTCCACAGGAGTCTCCGCGTCCTGCCTTGCGTGCCCTAACTGTGTCACCGAGGGATCATGTCTCAATTACTGGACATGCTCAAACACCACCATTACTTGCTATTATCCATCTCTGACAGATCCCGGTACTTATGACGGCTGCGTATTCACTCCGTCAACTATTATCGACGGATACTACGCTGTTGGTGTTGACACGCTCGAATCACAAAACGCATGCATGCTCACCACCAAATCTGCAGGAATTCCTCCAGACTGGCGGTCCGGCAGTCTGCGACGGTGCGATCATCGGAGACAACTCCAAATGTGAACCAAACAACGATCCATGGAATGCCCCAGCAAATGGTTGCACGGCCTCCTACGCATATGTCGGAGAATCCGATGGCACATAGTCGGACGAGGTTTGATCGTCGATGCTCCCTATCAGCATAGAATACGATGTGAGATCCTTGACATTCAGACCGTAATTTTTGAAATAATTATGATAGCCCACGTGCATCCGTCCTCACTCTGTCTCGCCGGTGTACTATGAGTCCGAATTCACGTTCAGGGGTCGTGTGTCGGAAAAGGCTTGCATTTTTTTTCTTGTAAAGAGAAGTGGTATACATGGGAAGACATGCAAGTAATCTGGTACACTCGAGTATTGATGTGGATAAAATGCCCAATAGCAGGTACACCCAACAAACAAGTACAGATAGCTCAAAAAGAAGATAGCATGCCAGAGAGCCCGAGAGCCAGGGAGCAAAGCAGGAAGATACGGATTAAGCCCCGATGTGTATGTACAGAACGCGCTGGTCAAATGGTACATCGACTGTCTTCATCGTTTCGTTGAGTGCGAATGCCGCCCGGGTATGATCTAGGCGGCCAGATTCATCCAGCATATGGGTATAAAACATCGAGGCGATCTTGGTCGTCTGACCATCGTCCACACCCCACATCGTCCCGATCACAGAGCGGAACCCGGCAAAATGCATTGCCGATGCAAGATGAATTACTTCGTCCGGACTCTCCTCGTCGCCTACCGTCGTGTGGCATGCGGAGAGGTATGCAAACTGCTGTTCTTCTAGTTCACATCGGATAATCTGTTCGATGGTAAAATGCCCGTCATAGAGAGAGAACGCCGATTCAAAGGGATGTTTTCGGTTTGGAAGACCGTGACACGCAAGGTGAACCCATTCGTTTTTACTGAATTCCTCGGAAACTCGAGAGATATATGAATCTGGACCCTCGATACGCGTGAATGTGGCAAGGCCTTTGAGACGTTGACCAATGATGTCTAGTTCCGTGCCGACGGAAGCGAGTTTAGTCTCGCCAATGGCTGCTGCTTGACCGATAGCAACGAAGTGTTTCTCATTCGTCGTTGAGACAGTAGGGTCCTTTCGTCTGGCACGAATAAGCGCGCTTAACGTGGGGGTATATGAGGAGATATACAGATTGGAAAGGTTTCGTTGCCCCTTCCGATATGGACCGGCGGCATGCAGTGGTAGAAGAGAGAATTCGGCAGTAGGGCACCACCAGATGCGCGAGTGAACAGGAAGCGCGGTGCGGAGGGAATCAGCGATTGGGGAGACAACCTCATCCCAGAGGTTACGCAGGAAACGTCCGAGATCACTCCTGATATCCATTCTTTTTGCGCGCGAAACCAAGGATTGAATCTCCAATGATAGATCCCGAACACGAGACTTCGTGATTTGCATTGGAATATGAACAGGACCACGGTCAATGTAGATGATGAGTGCATCACATGTAAACCGGCTTGCATTCAAGATGATGACAGGTCCTTTGCTAGCTGCAAGCTGGAGATGAAAAAAGAGAGCGGGAAGAAGGAAGCGTTCAAGACCAGGCAACTCGCGGATTTTAGCCACAACCTTTTGTAGATCGAGATTTAGGTGGCAGATCCGATCGTGCTGATCGGCGGCGGGTGACCCAATATGATTTCGTATACGAGCGGTTAGCCGATTAAATTCGTCCCCTAAGGTCTTTCCAACTGGGCCCGATGCGACAACATCATCGAGAGGCGAACGGAGGCGAGTGATCTGGTGCCAGAACACACCCCGTCCCTGTTCTAGCAGCTCGACAGCTCTCACCGCGTTACCGTTGCGAAGGCAGGCAGAGAACGCGTCCGCCGCGAGCGATGATGTGAACCTTCTGAGAATAGGTAGATGTTGAGGTAACGATGGCAAGGTGGCAAGATACTGGGAGAGTAATTGAAAAGAAGTTTCGTAAGCGACAAGCGTCGTGATATGGTGCAAATCTTCAGCTGCATTGACCCATGCCTTGGTAGCAAGCAGATCCGAAGAAGAAACCACTTGCGGTACATGAGCCAATTCTGCATACAGCGTGAATAAATCTTCCTTGTCCTCCAATAATCCCGAATTTGTGAACCGAACACGAATGTAGGTTGCCAGGTCGTTCAACGACTGCGATCTTTCTGGGTTCCCACGTGGGCGAAGGTGGAGCGCGTCCCACGCGAGTGCAGTTGCCTCGTCTAAGTCCATCGTCTTTCCGAGCTCCTTGTATCGGGTGAAAAGACTAGTAGCCAAATCCCTCAACGATGTCGAACGAAGAGGGTGCCCCAACGGGCGAAGGTCGAGTGCCTGTCGACCGAGAAAAATGGCGTCATCGAGATCAGTGATTTCCCTAAACTGCTTGAACCGAGCAGAGAGATTATTTGCAAGGTTGTTCAATGACAGTGAATGATCTGGATGTCCTGGTGGACGGAGGGTAAGCGCCTCTCGATTGAGAACTATAGCCTCTTCAAGGTCCGTCATAACGCCTAGTTGTTGGAACCGAGTAAAAAGATGATGTGCAAGGTTATTCAAGGGGATGGAACGATCTAGATGTCCTCTTGGGCAAAGATCAAGCGCCTCCCGATCAAGGATAATAGCTTCGCTCAGGTCCGTGACGGCTCCGAGCTGATTGAACCGGGTAGACAGATTAAGTGCAAGGTTGTTCATGATTGTTGAACGTTCTGGATGCCCATGTGGGCGAAGATCAAGCGATTCCCGACCGAGGATAACGGCCTCGTGGAGGTCCTCGATTGCCCCGAGCTGATTGTATCGGGTAGAAAGATCAACGGCAAGATTGTTCAAGGAAATTGAACGTCCTGGGTCGCCTCTGGGACGAAGGTTGAGTGAGTCTTGGCCAAGGACAATGGCTTCATTTAGGTCTGCGATTGCCCCGAGCTGTTCGTATCGTGCGGAGAGACAAACAGCGAGATCACTTAAGGACCGAGAACGATTCGGGTGCCCTTGTGGGCAGAGGCTGAGCGCCTCTGTAGATAGAACAATGGCTTCCTCAATGTCCGTCAGCGCCCCCAGCTGATTGTAACGATACCAAAGGTGATTTTGGAGGAGAATGAGCGTTGCCCATCGGTTAGGATGACCCGGCGGGCAAAGTTCCAGTGCTTTCCGGTCAAGGGCAACCGCCCTCTTGATGTAAGCAGCCCCACCGCCTCGCTCAAACTTGGTGACAAGGAATTGAGCGCATGAATGAAATCGTTCAACTGGCACGTGTATCGTCTTATTCCTATGGTCTCGCGCCGAGAACAAGAACGACCCTACCTTTTGATTCCGTTGATTCTTCGGGTTTGGGCTTTTTAACTGGAGGTTTGGGGCTAGGGCCGGTAGCTATCCTTTTCATCCTGCCCATGATGTTCTGAGGAAGGGTTGGATCATGCTAAGCGTCGCATAGTTCTACTAGTACTAATTGGATCGGCGATGCTGTGTGGGCGTGCGTGTCCCACTTTAAACTCCGCCAGCCGTCGACCTGCCTTGGCTTCAAGGTTTGCGCACTGGTGAGGCTAACCGGTGAGCTTAGTAGCATACCAGTGGGACAGCCGGCAGGGCACCGTCGACTTTTGCCTCGCCAATGCAAATTGTCACTGATCCGAGTCGCGCTCGGAGATGCCGTGTTCTTGCCAGACCTAGGCTCGAGCACCATCATCTACATGTGCTCGTAAAAGTTCGACGGCTCAACAATTTCAACCTTTAGCTTTCGCAGAGAACCTTTTCCCTGTTCGAACTTGTTTTTAACCTCTCAAATTTCATCTAACCCATTCCAAGTGTAATAGACCGGTCCTCGGAGCTGAGCGTGCTTGAAAGATGAAGTGGTCATCATCGTATTGAGGTTCGAGCCCGAGGGCCCAGATGTGTTTGGCATCATCAAGACTGTGATCCGCGCTGAACATAGGGAATTCCATGCCGGTCGGAGAAACTGGAGGGAATGTCATGTTAGGTACGAGTGGCCCATTCGTGACAGCCGGTGACCTGTCAAGGAATAAGGTTCATGGTAGTAGAAAGACGAGGTCGATGATGGGACATGACTTGGGCACACACTTCAGAGCGAGCTGTATGTCAAATTATACCTTGAATGCACCTGTAACACTCGTCATACTAGTCAAGATGCTAATTTTCCCCTTATGTCTATGATTCATGCAAGGTATTGTAGAACATAGTATGTGGGAAAAGGTACAGAATGTAGCTGGTCATGTGCAGGGTATTTCCCGATCTCCAACGAGAAAGGGGAATACAAAAGCGAAAGGTAAGCGGCACAGCAAAATCAATCGAAACATAGACCCACGGATCAGAGGAATGAAACACCGGAAAGACAACGTCGTGGAAAAGTAACAAGGTAACTTAGATTAGTAAACGCATGATGGGCTCATGTACCCCATCACAAGACCTCCAAGACTTCAGTACGGATGTCCTTGACAAAGTTGATCCGGCTGCTAAGTCTCGGCACGACGATCTCGTGCTCAGCAGCGATACGCCTGAACTCTCCATTCGGCTGTTGTTCTAGTAACAGCGCGTGGAATGGCTGTTGCAGACGAACGATGAGCCGCATTGCATGTGTGTTACGACTTAGCCGGGCGGTGGGCTCCGCATGCAAGGGCGAGCTAGGCGCGGAGTCAGCGGTCTCCGCTCCCGACTCGGAGTCCGACCCATCGCTCTCGGACTCGTCGTCCGATACAGGGAGCCCGTCAAGTGGATCACGCAGATCGCGAATCCACGGGTGCACTAGAACAAGCTTGCGCGGCTCCGTCAACGAGATCCTGTCCGATGTTTGAAATTCCACATGGCCGATCCCAGATACACGGGCCCGGAAACGGTTCTTTTGACCACTCCCAATATCTTGCACGCCAACCTTCTTGACGGAGAAGATGATGCACGGGAGGTACAGTCGGCGAGTGGCGAAGCGTGCTGGAGGTAAACGAGTGATTCGGTCGTAGATGAGCGTTGCGTCTGGGGAAGATAACGAGCGTGCCAAAGCTGCAACTCGCTCTTCCATTTTAGCATCCCTAATGGCAGGCGACTTGTGTGGCGGTTGGCCGTAAACAGCAAGGGAGGCAGGAAGACAGCTATTGTACAATGAAGACTTTCCAGTCCAGGCGAGCACTGTCACATCTCCCGAACGACTCACGATCTCCTCGAGGAGTTGTCCTAGTGCTTTCTCTCTATCTCCATAATTCGGTTTGATATCGCTTTTGAAGATGCCGATCAAGGAGTACGCTATATCCTCCTCTCGCGTTGCTTTGCGCGTCGAAGCTAGACGCAGCTTCTCTCGGATCCCGAGACTATCGGAACGGAATGAAATGATAGTTTCGGCAGGAACTTGGATGGCTTTCGCGAGCTCTTCCATGATTTCTGGGGATTCCTTGTGGTTGGTCCGTTTGTCACCAAGGTACGGTTTCCAATCCCGGTCGTAAAATCGTACGATCTTGGGGGCAAGCAGCTCCTGGAGCGTCCATGCCCGCGTCATCCAAAGACTCTTGATGAGGTCGCCGAGAGATGACGGTGGCGCTACATCGGCGAGATAGATAAAGGTAGCAGCCGATGCTTCATACCACATGTACATTAGCGTGATGGATTCGTTCAACACAGTGCTGATGGATTTATCAATGCAACATGTATCACTCCACGCCCAGCGATAGCCTTCCTCGCGCGCCACCTCGCAAAAATTGCGTAACTTGCCATTGAGCTTGGAAGCGCCCAGCTTCTTGACCGACTCGACCGTGAGGACATCTTGGAATAATGGTTCCTTTCCCTGCCACACGTGCGATAACGTCACGTATTGGAAATACTTGACAGCTTCTCGCAAGATCCGCGTCTCGTCCACTTCTCTTGCCATTGACGAGAGCAGTTCTTTGGATACAACTTCGGCCTTGAACAACCGTTTCCGCTCTGATCCGTCACATAGCCGACCCGTTTCGACATCGATAAGAACGATGGGGGACAGCATAAGAATTCCGTGAATGATGATGTCAATAGCTGATTCAATCTGGGAGAGCGAAACATATTTCTTTCGAAGCTCTGGCAAGTCTCGTCAGTCGTTCCCGACTGGTGCCAGAAGAGACAAACCTACTGCGAGTGTCTTCGTCGGACGACTTTTCAGTCGCAGAGAGCAGATTGTGTACGGCGCTGTAAGCCTCGTCATACCGTTTCAAGGCGAGGAGCGCTATATGTTTTGCTTCGTATCCCCAAGGGTACGACGGGTCTAGATCAATTGCCTGAATGACTCGCATCCTCAGGAAAGCCTACTAAGAGGTAAATAAAAACCATACCTTGTTTGCATCCTCCAAAGCATCTGTCCAGTGTTCTATCTGAGCCTGTGCCTTGCTTCGCTTGATAAAAAGACTGACGTGAGACGAGGAATTCAGAGAAAGTGCAGTAGTGTAGTGCGAAATCGCATCATCGTATTTCTTTGCATCCATGGCCCCATCGCCATAGGTTACAAGCTTCATAGTACATCGTTGTGAGAAACCTGATTGCCCGATAGATCTACTTTGGCGATGTAAGAATCAGCTGTCAAGACTTACCAGTAATCCACTCGGAGGAAATTCTGTTTGCATAAGCTTTTTTATCCATGGTGTTCATCAATTTGAAGAATGCCTGAATGGCATCATGTATACGACCAGCAGAGTAGAGAGCTTCACAGTGATGTTCCTGGATCATGATCTCAACTTCTTCGAAGTCCCATCCGAACATCTTCAAGAAGTCAGTCAACGGGCCCACGATGCAACAGGAAACACCTGACGAGTGAGATTGTTGTAACATGAATGCTTGACTGCGATAGGGCAATATCCTTCGCCCTCTCTAACGACTCTACTGCGCGGATATAATCTCCCTGTTTCAAGTACATGATTCCGAGCACCTGAGGCCAGTATCAGAGGAATAGACAGAAATTATCAAACCAGGGGGGACTCACTTGAAGATAGTAGTACATTGCACCATCATCCGCAGTTGCCATTAGATCATGAATACGTGACACGGCAATACGGGTGTTTCCTGTAAGGAATAATACGATAGCCTAGATGAAAAACAACATTTACTCGAGATGAGAACCCAAAATTGAAATGGCGTGCCTTGATTAGCAAGAGGAAGCGGCAGTCTTCGTCTGGAAGGCGATCGTGAAACGCGAGATCAAACGCTTGCATAACCACATCTTGGTCCTTTTGTTCGGTAAGGGAAATGGCTTTTGCTATGTGTCCAATGGCGGTTGGCTGGATTGCAAGTGACTTGGGTAGACAAGTTAACAAGAGCATAGATGAAGTGACTACTGAGCTACCTGCGCAGCATCATCTACGGCCATTTTGTACTGTTTCGAACGAGACCGTACTAGAGCACGATGAGCGAGAGTCCGAGCACGTGCATGGTCAGAAGAATCGGAAGGACGGGAGATTTCTTCTGTCAAAAGTTGTTCGACGCGAGCTAAATCGTCCTGCTTCCACGACTCGAATATTGCTTTGCTGATTTGCGTGAGCGGTGGCAATGATACTGTGAGGAAGGAAGGATATCAAAGCAAGGAAAGAATCTGCATCTAAACAATGCTCACGCTGCAAAGGAAGAAAGGTGGTAGCAACGTGTGAGCTTTTAAATTCGCCAAACTCGGCGTATAGGATGACGCACATCTAATTGTAGGTACGAGGCAGGAAGAATATCACAAAGTTTCCGGAGGGTAATCTTCCCATTGTGTTCGCCGGTCGCAACGTAGTCGTCTTTAGGGGATAACGATACAGACCAAAGCCTGCTTGTGTGCTCGAAAACGGGGTCGATTTTCTGGTGCGTAGAAGCATCCCAAAAGGACAGTGATGTGTTTGCGATGACCGCGAAGAACTTGCGGTTGTGTGATAGGGCAACAGAAGGTGCGATGGATGCGTTCCCACTGGAAGAAACGGTCCATGTACTGCCACCAAGTAAGCGCCCCGAAGACGTGTCGAAATGTTTGGATCCATTTGGCGACACGACAAGGAGTTGATGTCCGTCAGCTGACCAGGCCAGTGGAGAGCATAGAAATGACCCAAACGTCCACGGGACATCGAATAACTGTTGGCCGTTATCGCTGTTGAACATCTGGAGTGAGTTGGCACTGGCAGTCGCGAGACGGTCCCCGTTCGGAGCGAACCGCACCGTCCATAGGGAACCGGCGTGCCTCAGTGGCCCGACAAGCTGTTTTCCTGTAACCATGCTCAAGATGAACACGAAACCATCGAGCCAGCCGCCTGTTGCGATTTTCATGGAATCAGAAGAGACATCGACCGAGCCTACCGCGTGTGCATGACCATTGATATCAAGGACCTTGTTCCCAGTCTTCGCATCCCACACCTTCACGTTCGGCGTAGAATCGCAGAGCCCACAGACCAACCATCTACCATCTGGCGATAGCGCCGCAGAAAATATTTCTCCTCTTTCTGCATGAATTGCTTCGCCAGCCTCGTGTCCGTCATCTACTCGCCATCGCCGAAGCAGCCCCGCGGAACCAGCACTCAATACATGTTTGCCATCATCCGCGAAGACAATAGAGAATATGCTGCCTTTTCCACTAATTTCGATCGCTTTGAGCGATCTGGGTATTAACAGGTGGACACAGATGCAGCGGTAAATCTGATACGTACCTTTAGCCATTGACTGCATTTCCGCTCACAGCCTTGAGAAACAGGCAAGACACACCTGGGGTAGCGCTGGACCCTTCCAGGTGGCACGTAGAATATATGCTCTTCAATTCGTTATCATTTATGAATCAAGAAGCTCACACGGCACTGCATCTTTCCATGTTCCATGTCAAATTGGTTCCGGCCCGAAAAGCGAGCCGGGAAGGCACCCAAGGGGGTTGATGAAGTGAGAGGCGCAAACGTGTTACGCATCCTTGCCTAGCACCCGTCATTTCAGCCCTCAACTAGCATGTACGCTTGTCTGAAGACGACGGGGCCGGATCCGGTGTTGCATGGGAGTTGGCAAGTGACTGCTAAAATTGCTGACTAATGTCCCGGCTGCGACCGGGCGGTCGGAATCCAAATTACACATCGATGACATCCGAAAGGAATGCAAGCTGCGTAGACTGACACCGCTTGTAGTCTTGTTCCCAACTCCACCCGATCATTAGGTTGTTGGTTAGCGCGGGCACGCAGTGTACAAGGGGAACAAGTAGAGGGTCTTGACGTCAACTAGGCCAACGAGTTCATCTTAGTTACATCTGTAAACCAATTTTCCTTGTTTGTGAAGGTTTCAGTTTAACTGATGTTTACAGTCACTTCACGCAGTATCCGGCGAACAAAATGGTCTGGGTTTCCAACCGCGGGGCCAACACAATCCATATTTCCATTACGAACCACAGCGGCGGGAGTGCCAGCGTTTATGGTATTGCCCCTCAGTCTATCCAGCCTGAGCACCCCGGTCAAAATCAGTGGGGCAGGGCAGGTCAAGAGACCTTGACCCTCACTCGAGACGACGGGAGCCAGCTGCAGTTCGCCGTCGGTCCAAACGACCTGGTTCGGATCTATTCGGATGCGGTATCTTTCAGTCAGCCTGCTGTGTAGAGTTTGTAGAGTGATATGTTGAGGGGGAAAAAAAGCGTAACCGAATTAGTATGATACTCTGGAGGTCCCAGCCTACCAAACGGCTTTGAGACGCTGGTTGTATGCACAAGGATGGGTAGTTTGGAATTCAGATCGGTAGTGTATTGTGTCGCGAAAGGGAGCTTTCTCGAGAGAACAAGGTTGTAATGAGCTCAGGTGCCCTCGGGCGCAAGCTCAAGCAATCATTTTTCACGGGCTGCCCTAGCAATCTCGACGGTTTCCTTTTAGACATTTAGATTTGAACAAGAGTCATTCAGGATAGATGACGACTTATTATGCCAGGGACGATGTAGTAATTAGGCGTGTCATAGATGGATTCCATCTTCTCCAAGGCTCTTCACCAGTACAGCAAACCTAAACTCGCCAACGCTCATGTTTACGATGAGGAATTCACGATTCTTTCGATTGATGAACGACGGAAGTGATGGACGTAGCCCATGAAAATTTGCTATAACATAGTTTGAGATATCCTCGGGCACCATCTTGTTTTTCAAGGTGCTCAGAAAAGTAGAGAATGACACACCAGGAAATAGTGGATTCATCGCATAACTGACGAGATATAGGGAAACTCTGTGCTCTCGGAAAGTGATAAGCCTTGGTTTTCACCTCCTATACTGGTTTCAAGGGACGTCATGGTGATCATCCTGCACGTGTGGCGCGTTCCACAGGGATTTTTCAACTTGGTGCAGTGGTGTAGAACTATCCTATCGAACTCGAGCACTTGACTTACGGAGGATTACTTACCTCGCCCAAATGTCCAACCCATTGAAATTCCATGAGTAATGCTCTCGGGCAGTGATGGGAGGGTCGTTTTGCTGTTCTGTCACGGCAAGGATTAGCTCGCTGTGGCCTGTGCCATCTCAACGGAGTCCCTTCAAGGGACAGCGCCGCTTGGCTGCTGGAAGTTGGAGAACTCGAGGGCGCGCAACTTCAACACCGTCGAAGTGGTATTTTGGAGTGAGCTATAGCAAATAACACAAACACCCAGACATTCCAGTACCTCGAAAGTAGATAAAGAAAAGCCGAACTGTTGTAGTGACCAGCTTGAACGAGGTCCATGGTCTTCGGAAGAGCACAATCAACTTTCTTGTCTCCCGGCATATTAATTGGCAGAGTGTGACTCTACCGTGACTGGTAGAGCACTGCCACTGAGTGCCGGTGGTGCGGCAGTTGCCGCTTTGGAAGGAGTAGTAGGCAAGTCCCCGGTCCTTCTGCTCTCCCGGTCAGCCCACTACCCCTCCATGGGTCTTTGTCTGCCTTCTACTCTGCCTGGGGGTCAACTTTGCGTCGTTGGCCGACTTCTATTCTTTGGGGCCGTAACTGTAGCAGTCAAGCTGCATACTGCCGAGAGAAGACCTCTCGCGCCAACTTGACAATACCCAACCGAATCCTAACCGCAGTCCATCGTTGCCACCACGCTCGTTGATTGATCGTTTTCACCCAGTGACCATTGCTTGACACCCATTCTTGTCACTGCTGTACATGCCCTGTTCCTGAATGATTCTGAATCGTATATAAAGGATCGCGCTAATCGGATGTACAGTAGTCACTTTCGAACAGAGGACGATACCCTGTCTGCTTGTGATTCTGTGTGATCTCTCGCCAGTTACGACTGGCAGCGGTTACAGTAACTCATGCCCCACCCGCCGCACCATTTTCAGTTGACGCAGGCAGCCTCACATCCTATTGAAGGAAGCTCAAAGCAAATACAACGGTGTGCGGGCAGGTATAAGTAAACAAAGCGAGACGACACAGCGCACGAGATCGCAAGTTAGACTCCGATATGAATGTACAGAATACGTTGATCGAACGGTATATCAACCGTCTTCATCGTCTCGTGGAGCGCAAAAGCTGCCCGCGTATGATCCAAATGACCAGACTCGGCCGTCATGTGGGAATAAAATACAGAGGCGATCTTGTTCGTATGACCATCGTCCACGCCCCACATCGTCCCAATCACAGACCTGAACCCGGCAACATGCGTCGCCGAGGCAAGGTGGATGACTTCGTCGGGGCTCTCTTCATCTCCGACGGTCGTGTGGCATGCGGAGAGGTACGCAAACTGGGGGTTCTCCAACTCGCATCGCATAATGTGTTCGATGGTAAAGTACCCATCGTAGAGTGCGAATGCGGACTCGAACGGTCGCTGACGATTCGGGAGACCATGACACGCGAGGTGAAGCCATTCAGCCTTGTTGAGTGCCTCGGAGACTTGGGAGATAGAAGAGGCTGCGCCTTCGATGCGCGTCAACGTGGCGAGACCTTTGAGGCGCTGACTGACGATGTCCAGCTCCGAGCTCACCGAACGGAGTTCATTTTCCCCTTTAGCTTCCCTCTGGCCTATAGCTACAATGGGTTTATCTTGTTCCACAGAACAAGAAGCGGGCTGACGTCGAGCACGAATGAGAGATGACAAGGTGAGGGTATATGATGAGATGTAGAGATCAGAAAGATTTGGCTGGCCTTTTCGATACGGACCGGTGGCGTGCAATGGGAGTAGGGAAAACTCGGCAGTGGCACACCACCAAATTCGAGACCGAACGGGAAGTATTGTCTGGAGGACTTCAACGATGGGTGAGACGACCTGATCCCAGAGCTCTCGTAGGATAAGAGCCAGATCTCGCGTGATGTCCGTCTTTTTCGCCTCCAACGTCAAAAACTGAAGCTCAGAGGAAAGCTCTTGGATGCGGGTTTGTGTGATTTCCAGTGGAATGTGAGCCGGATCCTGGTCAATGAAGACAACAAGGGCATCACAGCTGTACTTGCTCGCGTTCACGATGATGACAGGTCCGTCACTGGCAGCGAGCCGGAGGTCGGAAAAGAGCGAGGGGAGAAGGAAATGAATGAGGCCAGGCAGCTCCTGGATATTGGTCACGACGCTGTGCAAATCAAAGTTGAGACGACACATTCGATCGTGCTGATCGCCACCAGGGGAAGCGATTGCGGCGCGAATTTGTGAGGTCAATCGAGTGAACTCATCCGCAAGCTTCTCCCCTGTAGGGCCAGATGTGACGACGTCATCCAGCGGGGAACGGAGACGAGAGATCTGATTCCAAAAGAGGCTTCGCCCCTGTTCTAGCAGCTCGACCGCCTTCACAGGATTGTCGTTGCTGAGACAAGTTGAGAACGCATCCACAGCGACTGATGACGAAAGCTCCTTGAGGACAGGTAAATGCTCGGGTAATGATGGTAAAGAAGTGAGATGTCGGGTAAGCAACCGAAGGTATGTTTCATATGCGAGAAGTATGGTGGGGTGCTTGAAATCTTCAGATGCATAGATCCAAGCCTTCGCCGCTTGTAGATCGAGCGATGAAACTAAGTGTGAGATATCTGTTAATTTAGTGTATAGATTGAACATGTACTCCTTGTCAGTTAAATGATGCAACTGCGTGAACCGTGTACGCAAGCAGGCCGTAAGGTTGCTCAACGACGTAGAACGATCAGGGTGTCCTGGCGGATGGAGATCGAGAGCTTCTTGGCCAAGTAAAATGGCCTCATTCAGGTCCGACATTATCCCGAGGTGCGCGTAGCGAGTGGAAAGATCAACTGCGAGGTTTCCCAACGATGTTGAACGATCCGGGTGTTCTCGCGGGCAAAAACCAAGGGCTTCTTGGTCGAGGATAATGGCCTCGTTCAAGTCTGTAATGGTCCCCTGCTGGTCGTACCGCGTAGTCAACCGAGCCGCGAGGTTGCTCAAGGCTGACGATCGAAGAGGGTGCCCTCGCGGACGGAGATCAAGTGCTTCTTGGCCTAGGGTAATGGCTTGATCTAGGTCCGACATTTCACCGAGTTGCGCATACCGAGTGGCGAGACGGTTTGCAAGGTTATTTAATGATAGAGAACGATCTGGATGCCCTCGGGGGCGGAGATCAAGCGCTTCTTGGCCGAGAGCAATGGCTTCGTTCAAGTCCGCCACGCCACCGAGTTGACCATACCGAGTGGCAAGATCAATTGCAAGGCTGTGCAATGATACTGAACGATCGGGGTAGCCACGGGGGCAGAGCCTGAGCGCTTCCTGGTTAAGGACAATGGCCTCGTTGAGATCCGACATTGCACCGAACCGCTTGAACCGTGTAGAGAGACAGGCTGCGAGGTTGATAATGTGAGACGATCGAAGAGGGTGTTCTCCCGCACAAAGATCGAGTGCAGCTTGGTTGAGAACAATGGCCTCGTTCAGGACTGATAAGGTCCCGTTGTGCTTGTACAGAGCGCCAAGACGAGCTGCGAGATTGTTCAACGATATGGAACGATATGGATGTCCTCGAGGAAGAAGGTCAAGTGCTTCTCTATCGAGGATAACAGATTCCTCGAGGTCGGCCATCGATCCGAGCCGCTCATACCGAGTACCAAGGTTAGCTGCAAGAGCACTCAAGGAGAACGAACGATCCGGGTTCCCTCGTGGGCAGAGGTTAAGCGCCTCTTGCGCAAGCACAATAGCTTCCTCTGAAACGGAATTGCCCAAATGGAACAACCCGGATGCACAGACCGAGACCTTACACCCAACTACCTGGGTGGCGAGGTAAAGAGAAGAGTGTGAGCCGGCGAATACGCGCAGCGACTCGGTGGAGAGGAGAGAGACGGCGAGTCCTACTAACGGTTGGGGTGGCTCCAATAAGGCAGGTCCCAAGTTGATCAGACTGGAGAACCAGTTGACCAACTGTGGGTTTATATATTGCAGACAGTGCGCACGGACCAAGCCTATATGTGGT